>PVJC01013856.1:0-37352 GCA_004026665.1 Murina feae
TCACCAGGAGCCCTCACCACTGGCTCACCAGGAGCCCTCACCACTGGCTCACCAGGAGCCCTCACCACATATTCAGGGCCACACATGGGCTACCCAGGGGACCCTCAGAACTCAAGAGGATGAACTCCAGGGAAGCAGAAGGACCTGCCTCTGCAGGTGAGGACAAAGCCTGAGAAATACAATACTGATTGTTACCTTTCTGTGAAAGCTCCAGAGGTTTGTGGCCTGGCAAACATAGGTAACAAACTCAGATGCAGGCAATGGTTTAAGAGAATATGAAAATGATCCAAGACCGATTATGATGAATGCTGTGCCCTCCCCATGTTACACAGATTCAATGTGTGTCCTGGCACATAGTAAGAAAAGAAAAACTTGCCCTGGGTTCGACTAGGAAGCTGCACAGGGGAGGTGAGCTCTGCCTGGGCCTTGCAGGGTGAGGAGAATTGAAAAGCTTCCAGGCCAAGAAACGTCATGAGCAAAAGCACCAAGGCAAACCGTGAAGATACTTCTTTAGGAAACTTTACAGGCCAGGCCATCAAATCAACCAACAAAATGGGTATATTACCAGTTTCCAAAAGTGAATAAAATATTAAAAGTTAATTTAAAATGCTGGGGAGGTTTAGAGGATACATACGCCACACTTAAGTTTACAAAGCACAAGCATATTGAAGGGTTTTATTTACTTTACCTTCAAGTACCTCCCCCACCCTTGGGCTGCTTCTGCATAAATGCCTTTTCACGAATATCTCTCTCCATGGCTGCTGGTCAGCGCTACCCATCCTCTCTTTGTAGCTCCCATTCCCTTTCGGTCTCTCTCTCCTACACAGCTGAAGAAGTGGAACTTTCCAGAATTCTGGACAACCCTGGTGGCTGTGCCTTGAGAGAGTTCCCGAGTGCACCTGTCAGGTTATGTCCCACTGCCGAGATGACGGGAAAGGGGAGGCAGTGGAACGGAGCAACCATCACTCCAAATAAATGGAAATGGAAGCACTGCAAAGTACACAGCTGCAAATTTCACATGTCGTTCCCCATTCACAAAGACTGTTTTTAGACAACATAATAATCCACTACAACATTTATTCTGTCTGCAGGATTATTACAGCACAATTTTACCTTTCCATCTTCCATGGTGCAGTGTGATTCCTTTAATAGTCATTCTTTGCTGTTCCCAAGTTTTGGAGTCAGACTAATCCAAATGATGACTTGGGGATATTGGAGAGGGGGTTATTGGCAGCCTGAAAATTCATGAGAAATTTCATGCCTTCAATGTTCCCACACAATTTCAAATGAATGCCCTCTAACCGACCTTTTCCTTAGCATGACCTAGGGTGATTTAGGCGCTCTGTCTCAGGCCTGCCATATCTCCCCTCTAGCCATCTCCCAAGAAAGTTCTCGCTCTTCTGGGAAGCTTTTCTAGACCACAGCAACTTACATTGCTTTTTCTCTTTTTAAAATCCCTATGGTGTCATTCCATGAGAGCTAATGGGGCTCCTACTGTGGACCATGTGGAAAAACATATGCTAAGACAGAAAGTTAAGCAATTGTAACTTGGACCAGTAATGGTACCTCAGAAGCTGAGGGTAGAGTCTCAGCTTGTTGATATGGAAACAGAGATCAGCTCAATTTGATTATTGTGAGGTGGGGTGTTGGGGGTTAGGGGTTGTTGCTGCAAGAATAAATAAGAGATAAGGAGGAGACAAGGATGTCACAGGATGTGACTGACAGTGAGCCATGATACAGCAGTCCTCATGGGAAGGGAACTAAAGCCTCAGGCTGTTCTGGATTTGAGGTGCCTTTTAAAGACATTAGCAGCAGAAAGGTCTCAAGCTCCCCCCTGCTGCTGTTACTCTCCATATATCTGCTTCTTTCCACACCTCCCCAGCTGGACTCCCCTATTCACTCAGTTTTGCGGGCTTCTGACTACAGTGATTTATCCCTGATTTGCTTGGCCAGGGTCCTGGAACTACCATTGAGCATCCTTTGACATTCTTCCTCTGCTACCAACTGGCAACATGTTTCAGTGTTTTAAATTTCAAATTCCAAGTAAGAGCATCTGATTTGCCAAGGTAAACTTTTGGGGACCAGCCATATAGGTCATAGGCAGCCAATGATATAATGGTCTTAAGTCAAGTGGTCTATCACTAGCTTAGTGATGCTGAGAAATTCTCCATGTAGAGACCCACGAGGGACTTGGTGAGGGTTCTAAGATTATGTTTGACCTTCAAATTCCAAGGATGGTAGCAGTTGTAGGCTAGTATCTGCATGGGTCTTCTTCGCTCCCAAACTAGAGTAGGGGTGAGACTGAAGTGGTCTCCTAACCCCTCAAAAATAGACAAATGGCCATTTGAAAGAATGCCCATTTCTGATAGACTGGAGGGGGCTTGTGCTATTTCCATTTGAGTATAAAATAGGATATATACATTGGCACAAGCTGATGAAACTTATAGGCATGGGTTACCAATAGATGACCAAGACTTCATGGAGAGAAGTTGCTGTTAGCCAGGTTTCTCCAAAGAAACAGAACCAATAAGATATATAGACAGATACATATAAGAGGATATTTATTATAGGAATTGGCTCATGCAATTATGGAGGCCAAGAAATCCTACAGTCTGCTATGTGCAAACTAGAGATTCAGGAAAGCCGCTGGCATAATTCAATCCCAGTCCAAGGGCATAAAAACTAGGGGGCAGGGGTCAATGCTATAGGTGTCATTCTGACACGGAAGGGCCAGGAGTGTCAGTGCCCCAGGTCTAGAGAAGATCAATGTCCCAGCTCAAGCAAAAAACAAATTCCTCCTTCTTTCACCTTTCTGTTCTATTCAAGCCCTCAGTGGTTTAGATAATGCCAACCCACATTGGTGAGGGCTCTCTTCACTCAGTCTACCAATTTGATGCTAATGTCTCCTGGTAACATCTCTGCAGACACACCCCAAAACGCTGTTTTCCTAGCATCCTTTAACCCAGGCGGGATGACACCTAAAATTAACCATCACAGAACCCCATCGAGGAGGGAATGTGGATATGAAAAGAAATATATTTCAAAACAGTACAAAGCATTGAGGTAGCACAAGAGAAAGAGTAATCCTCTAGGTGGAAATGAGATTGTGAATAAAATGTAGTAAGCAAGGAGAGCAAGACACCCCAGGCAGAGGTATCAACAAGGAACAAGGCATAAAGAGCTGACGTAGAGCATGCTCCAGGTCAGTTATTATAAAATAGGAAGGAGTTAGAAGTAGAAATTGAGGCTGGAGAGAGGTATACAGGGACCAGATCATAAGACATTTTCCTAAAAAAGGATCTTTGTACCAGAGTTTTAAGGAGAGAGGTAGAATTTTTTTTTCCTTTTAGGACAATGACTGTGGCAGAATTGTGGAGGACATACTAAATTGAGGAAAGATTAGAGGCAGGAAATGCAGAGAACATATTAAGGAGAGATTTGTTATAATGCTATTAGACTTGTACCCAGCATTGGCAGGGGAAATAAAGAGGAAAATAAGGATTTGGAAGATCAAGAATGTAGAACAAGTTTGGGTGAAGGGAGATAATGAACATAGTTTAGTACATATTGGGTTTAAGAAGCATCAGGGCCACCCAAGTAGATATTGCCAATATAAGTTTTTGGACAGATGGTCCTAGAGTTAAGGAGAGAAATTGGAGCTGAAGATAGAAATTTGCAAGTCCTGTGCATTCAAGTGGAGGCCAAAGCCATGGGCTTGAAGGAATCACTGAGGATGGAGGGTAGGAAGCAGAGGGGAATAGGAGGATGGAATGCTGGCAGTAATGCCAATAGATTATACAGTATCTTGTAACATTTTCTGAATGTTTCTCTTCCCAACAATTAAATTCTCTATGTTATCTTTCTCCTGTATTGTTATTCCTGTTGGCCTTCCCAACCCCAGGCCATTGTGAGCCTACTCAGTGTCTTTGTGCAAGTTAGACAAGGGCATACTCTCTGGGCACTTGGCTTGGCAATCTAGCTTTGTGTAAATTAGATTGAAATGCCCTTCCTTGGAGCTGAGGCAGCCTCAGACCAGTACAGAGCCAAGTAAGTAGAGCCAGGCTTGATTCACCACCTCAATCTGGCTTTTGTACAGCACGCAAAGTGCTCAACCTTATCGGGCACTTCAGGCCCCTGTGCAACAAGGTCTGCACAAGAAGATTCCAGACAAGGCCCATAAGAACTACCTGTAGATGACTCTTCAATTTCCTTGCAATTTAAATTTTTGAAAGCAGCACTTTACTTCCTCTCCTTGCACTAGACTGTGATCTGGCAAGTTTTAGGGATGGTTCTTCAAAACTGTGCCCAGCTCTTACAGGGCTGAGAAATAAAAACACCACATCAATCTCTCTCACACACACATGTAGCTCCTGATTCTCATCCCTGGTCCTAATGAAGAAAGGTCATAGAATCCCCCTTTCAACGGATGGCAGCTCTGTGATGCCAGCGTCTTCAGACCCCATGGCTTCAGCTTGGCCTGCTCCCAGCCACAAGCCACACCTACGCCATGTCTCTTTCAAACCTTTCTTCAAAGGAGTCTCTTTCTTGCCTTTGTTCTCTGTCCTTTGGGAATGGTCCTTTTGTTGAAAAATTGATTTATATTATTATTGAACATAATTGGAGAATTTTCTACCTTTGAGATCCAACAGTCATCTCATCTAAAGGGATTTACTCGTGCTGCATATCGACATGGAATATGCACATTCTAACCCTTCAGGCAAGGTCTGTACTTCTGCAGATGCTCCACCATGTTTAAAATTATGGTGTAAATAATTACAGGTTTCATTTCACTGATTTTATTAATAATAAATTTCTAATGTGAATTGACTCTCAATTGCCTGGGGTGGTTTTGAATGAAAAAGATTAGGGGGAACTTGAAAGAAGACAGAACATTGGAATTAGCAAACTTTAAAATTAGAAAAAAAATACATTTAAAAAAATTTTTTGAGAATAAAGAGGGGGAAACAGCTGTCAGTTGCATTGAATATAACTAGACGTCAGTTAATTTTATTGAATTGCCAACCTTACATGGGGTCTAAATAAAAGAAACTCACCTATAGTTCTGCCAGCCACCAAATTAAATTCGTATTTCTGTGTTCATTTCTAATGTGTGTGTATGTATGTGTGTGTGTGTGTGTGTGTGTGTGTGTATACTGGGTTCAAGTTTTAGTACAGACCCTGGCTAATTTCACTAGATTTCAAACCCTATGACATGAAACTGAATTCAAGTTAATAAATCTGAATTGAGCATCTAATATCATTTAAATCTCATCCATAGCGATAGCTACCAGGCAAGTATTGTCCTGTAGAATTTATCATATCCTGCAAAGGTGTACTAGAGACCAAAGCGAGACAAAATATAAAGGAGGGAGCTGCTAGGAGAGAACACCAGCATTGGGAATCAGGAGCTGTGAATTCTAATTATTTCTCTGGCACAGATATGATCTTAGGCAAGGCTTCCTCTCAGGGTGCCTCAGTCTCCTCATCAGTAAAATGAAAGGATTGGACTTGATCAATGGGCTGCAAGAAGATGCTGGGGCAGGAGGTATGGTGCTACAGGACTAATCTCGGCCCATATCACTGCAATCAGAGCAGACCCATCTTCATCTATTTTCCACGCCCAGTATCTGAGTCCAGTGTGTCTGACAACAGGACAGATCATGTGCTTTCAGGGCTATTTCTGAGAAGCAAGAACATAAGATCACCGTGCTTATCAGCAATCCAGGCAACCAGAGTTCAGAGAAGGTCAGGGAGGCAAGAGCAGAAAGGGAAAGCCTCATGGCGGAGGCAGAGCCTGGGCAGACCTTGAGGGAAGGCGGTTTTTGGAAAGACAGAAGGAAGAAGGAAACAGAGCACTGAGGAAAGGCACAGTGGTATGTTCAGGCACCCAGAAGACAAGACCCACTTAGGCTGGAGCTGGGCCTGGAGGCAGAGAAGATTGTATAGTAGGGCCTGAGTGCTTAAAGGCAAGTAGATAAATACGAAGTTGACAGGGTAAGATCTAGTGAAGATTTCTGAGCATGCTGATTGACATGCTGAAATTGGTGCATAAGAAAGATTAGTCTGTCAGATTTTCACAAGGCAAACATTTCTGGATGCTTATGAGGTGCCTGTAGGCACTGAGAATACAAAGCTGGAGAAGGCAGCAGCCGACCTTGAGGAGCCTGGCAGAGGGGAATGCAGAATGGGTTGGAGCAGAGGAGAGCAAGAGATGGGACTGTATTAAGAAAATGGAACGGAGAAGAAAGGAGAAGGACAGATAAGAACCATCACAAAATAGAAGCTAACAGGCTGGCTAAAGGTAACTCAAGGAGAAGAGTAAGTAACAAATGATGCCACTTTTTAATCCTGGAGCTCCCG
This sequence comes from Murina feae, assembly GCA_004026665.1. Classification (NCBI taxonomy): domain Eukaryota; kingdom Metazoa; phylum Chordata; class Mammalia; order Chiroptera; family Vespertilionidae; genus Murina; species Murina feae. The sequence goes on from PVJC01013856.1 coordinate 6,361, forward strand.
TGTAGCTTCCTCTTCCTCTTGGGGCCACAGCTACAACACTTGCCCAGCCTCCCTTGCAACTGGGTGTACCTTGTAATTGGGTTCTGAGAAAAGATTATAAACAGAAACTATGTGTTCCCCATCCAGGCCGGGTCCAGGAAAACCTCCCACCTTCTACCTAAGGTGACCGACCAGACATCCCGCTTTTGGCGGGACAGTCCTGATTTTTAACAGTTTGTCCCGCATCCCATGGCATTTTTAAAAAGTCCCGATTACTCTTTGTAATATTTTAAATAATAATTTAAAAAAAAGAAAAAGAAAAGAAAAAAAAAAAAAGAACACCCCCCCCCCCCCCCCGGTCAATGGTATACTGCTTTAAATCTGGTCACCTTATTCTATACTCTCCTTCCCATCTCCTGATGAATGAAGAGGGCTCTGAGCCTGAAAGAGGAGGCCAAATCCACAAGATTGAAGAAGACCCAGGTCCCTGAATGACTACATGAAGGCACCGGCCAAACAGGAACACCACTTGGGTTTCACACAGCTTGTTATGGTAAACTGCTGACATTCTGGACTCATTGGTTATCTTAACAATAATCATGCCATTTTAACAACAAATACAGGAAGTTGAGATGGGTTTAGAGAATGAATTAATAAATTCATTGTTTCATTTGGGGTTGCTTTGCTTTGAGGTAACATAAAACCTGACCTAAACTAATTTAAAGGGGGCTAAAGGGTTATTGACAATACTTCTGATTTTAGGCAGCTTAGAAGGTAGCCTTTTCCACAGTTAGGAGTTTCACTCTGATTGGTCCATCTTAGGCCATGTGCCCCACGTAGGAACTATCAGAAAAGCCAAGAAGTGTGATGCCCTGGTTGACTTGGGTGGAGTGGCATGCTCTTCCCTTGTCCTAGGAGAACAATAAACTCTACCCAGAGCAAGGGTAAGGGTACTTCCCCAGAGGGAAATCAGGGAACCACAACTAAAGAAGGGAAATGAATGTCGGATATTTAGAAGCAGTAAAAGTGCTTTACTTTCAGTTACGAATATGCCTAATTATTTGGAATATCCAAATGGAGAGAACTTTGCGAATGGTTTGAAATATAACATTCAAACGTAGGTAGAATAGAATTAGCCATGTAGTTTAATCCAGGCTGTCTGAAGAAGATATTGCCTTCCTTTTTCTGACTTCCCAAACCATTGAAGATAGATATGGGGGGGGGGGGGATAAAAGAATTCCTTTTAGGAATCCCATTTGATAAGGTGGCTTCACTGTGCTCATTGTGTCCCTTGCCTCTCCTTTCTCCTGGGTCTTTATCTGAGAAGTTGGGAAGTAAAGAACATATTTTTGGGACACAGTTGAGGAATACAAAAGAGATCATATATAATTTTGGAGATTATACTGAAAAACTCACACTCCCACAGGCTTTTTTTAAAATGTGTTTTTCAGATTCCATTGATGAGGGCTGCTGAGTTGAGTCACACAACTCCACAACTCCAAAGACAAGCTTTCACTGAGAATTCAGAGAAATATGCCAAATATTGTATACTGTACAATATTAGTACAATATACTGGATTCAGGCATTCTTCACATAAGTCTCTACCTGGACATAGGAAATCTGACTATAGTCTGATTTCCACAGTTTGGAATATTCTAAAGCCTTCTCCATCCTATTGTAAAATGTCTGGTCTTACTTCAGGCATTCTATATTCTTCTTACTTTCTTCTGGATCTTACTATGTCCTCCTGATATTCCATGTCCCCCAACTCCTCTCCTTCATCCGAGTCTGCCATCTTGGTTCTACCTTCTGTGGCTTCCTATGAAAATTATGCTGAAACCAAGCATCCTCTGAGCTTAATTTACCAACCTCACCGAAGAGTTAAGGTTGTCACTGCAGAAGGATTACATCACATACCAGACAGTAAACAAACTAATGAAAATCCCCGCTAGATTTTTCTTCTCGCCCCACAAATCCCTCTTTATGAGTTCAAAGCCACAATTTTGACTCACTTCCTTAAAGCTTTTCCAAAATCTTTTCCTACTCCAGTCTTTCTCCAGTATCTTCTATCTAGACTCTTTATACTAGAACCATACCATCCTGATTATTGTAACTTTAAAATAAGTCTTGAAGTTAAGCCATATAAATCTTTAAACTTTATTCTTCTTTTCAATATTGTTTTGATTACTGTAAATTCTTTGTATTTCCATTTTCAGATTGTCATTTTCTACTCCCCCAAAAATCCTAGGAGAGATGACACTTTAACAAGATCACGTTTCCAATCCGTATGCACAGTATATATTTCTCCACTTATATAAGTCTTGACATTTCTCTCAGCATTTTCAATGTTCAGATTATACACATACTTTGCTAAATTTAATACTAAATATTTCATATTTTATGCTGTTATAATTGGTGCTTTTTAGATTTCTAGTTCTCATTGTTTATAGTTATCATATAGAAATAGAATTTATTTTTATCCAGTGACCTTGCTAAATACGATGCAAAACGATATAGTCACTTTGGAAACAGTTTTGCAATTTCTTATAGAGTTAAGCACACATTTACCATGTGACCTAAAAGTTTCACTTTCAGGAAGTGGAAATGTGGCCTCACAAAGACAAGTATGAAAATGTTCATAATCACCAAAATTGAAAACAACCCAAATGTGTATCAACAGGTGAGTGGATAAGCAAATTGTGATGTTCCCCTATAAAGAACACTACTCCGCAACAAAAAAAGAACTAACTGGTGGTACATGCAACCATGTGGATGAGTCTCATGGATCAATTTCACACGAGTGAAAGAAGCCAGAGAAAAGAGTGAATATTCTATGATTCCATTTATATAAAGCTCTAGAAACTACAAATTTAATATATAATGGCAGAAATCAGTGGTTATCTAGAACAAGGGTCAAGGGAGGAATGATTGCGAAGGGGCACAAGGGAACACTTTAGAAAGATCTCCAAGTTCTGTGTCTTGATAACGGTGGTGACGACACTGTTGCTTACATTAGTTGAAACTACTAAATTGTGCATCAAAATGAATGTATCTACTGTTTGTGCATTTAACTTCCTTATCAAGAAACTAAAACTCCTCCGGCTATCTTTTAGACAAGAAGCATGTATGCACCAAGAAACAACTAAACTTCAAAAACAGCCAATAGGGAAGAGAAGATGTTTTCTTAAACACCCCTGGATTGTTAGCCTCCACACAGTGTCGCTTCTATCCAGCAGAAATTTCTGATCTGCCACCAGGCATATATGGCTACTGACCACTTTCAATGTGTCTGGTGCAACTGAGGAACCGACTTTTACATTGTATTTCATTTTAATTAGTTAACATTTAGCTGGTGGCATCATGTTGAACCAGTGAGTATAGAAATGAACCTCCTACGTCTCCAAGTATCTACTAGTATTACCTCATCTTACGCCTCACAGTTCAATAAAGGTTGAAAAAGAAAAAAAATAAAATAAGACCTAAACAACACACTGTGTGCATTAGTTGTGTCAAGTGCCACAGTGGACAGAACACCAGACTTGGTCCTTTGGTTCCTCTTTGTTAAAATGGGGCTTTTACTCTGCAAGCTGTGTGGTGAGGCTAAAGTGAGAAGATGCAAGCTGGCTAACCTAAACTGCGGAGTACTGTGCGAATGGAAAGGACAGGATGCAGTAGCGGTGTGGTGGCCACATCTGGCACCACCGCATGATTTTAAACTGAAGGATCAAGAGGGTCATGCTCAGGGCCACAGGAAGAGACTGCATCTATCCCTTAGTTCCATTTTAGCTTTGACATGCTAATTCTGCAATCTCCAAGGACTATAAGCCACCTGCGCCTCATAAACCTTTCCATTTACATACACACGTGTGACCTTTCCTATCTCGGGGCCACTTTACCAGTATTGATCGCTGATTTGCAAGGGAGCATGCTTTGCAACGGACAGGAAATGATGATGGCAGTGGTGGTGGCATGCAAGGATAAAAAGAGAACCCCACGGTGAATCCAGGAACAGAATCTGGAGTCCTCGTTTGCACTCTCCTCGTTCAAAAGTTCTGCTGTCTGCAGTCACTGCTCGCTCCTCCCTCAGCGGCTGTCTTTTGTCTTTAAAGGCTGGAGACCGACAATGGATTATTATCTGTGCTTGCAGGTGTTGTTGAAGAGACCAATTTGCGAACAACGGCCCTTCCCACGTTGTCCAAACAGAATGATTGCTCCGCAGCTGTTATTTGCAGAATACCCGTCACTATGCTCCTTGCTGCCGCTGAGCTGCCAGCTGTCCCAGAGCTGCTTCTCTGGGCACCGCCCACCACTGACAGTGTCCTGGCCCTCCCTGTGCTGCTGCCCAATGTGGCCAGCTCTTCGTCGCCTGCTCTGCTCACCAGGCCAAGCTGGCAGCCTCCCAGCCGTGGTCTTGGCCTTCCCCCAGGGCTGATCCTCCCTTCCTATTCCGTATTCATTGGAGGCATGAACACAGACTCCATGGACGAAGCTGCTTAGCAAGCCTGCTAGGACACAAGTTTAAAGAACAAATATCCATTTGGACATTTTAAAGATGTGACCCAGATGTCAGGTGCTGATGTCTTTGTCCTGTAAGATCTGGGTGAAGTGGTCTTGAATTCACCAGTTCTACCATCTAGGAAGGCTCAACACCCTTCCCCCCACCCCCCCGCAAAAAAAAAAAAAAACCTCCCAGGGTGTCTGATGTCCTGCTGCCACCTGAATCTGCATGCCATTCTTGTTCAGTTCCCCACCACCATAATGCAAAATGCAGCCCTTTCACTGTTCCCAAAATAAATCTGCTGGCATGAAGCAATTCCTGAGAGATCTTACTGAAAACAAGGAGGGGGTTTCCACAAGCAGAAGGGACACATCCCGGCAGACACTCTCAGCTTCCTCCCCAACCCCTTCCTACCTATATCCCTTCTGCTTCACCCTGGAGAGCTCCAAATTCCAACTCACCAATCCCCACCGAGGGCCTTCCAGTGCCAGGACTCATTCTCGTTTAAGGAAGAAGCACTGTTTTCTTCGTGGTACAAAGACCTTCAGTTCCAGCTGGTTTCTTGCCGCTGTCAGCATGCCTGCTGGGCTGCCAGTTTCTCAGAAAGTTCGCTGGCCTCCTTCACTCTGTTTGTTTCATGTTGTGAGAATTCACATAGAATGGATGGGGTGCTACCCAAGTAGCAGGATTTCATAATAGCTTTCAACCCTGACTTTCCAACAATGGTCTTAAAAACATCAACGGCTGAATCTTGCAGGATGAAGCAGCCATGTTTGCTGGGCAACATATACCAAGATTAACGTATTTATGCAGGCTGAATTCCATCTGCCTTATGCTTCTGCAAATCCCCGACAGGTGACTTCAGTCTCCCTCAAGGCTGCCCATGCATTTGTGTGTCCATTACAGACATGAGCATATAGTATTGCTTAGGTTAGAGTACTATCAGTACCTTACAATAAAGGATATGTTGAGTCTGAGCTGAAAACATTTCCTAAATTCATTCACACACCAATTTCTAAGATATCTGCCATCCTCAAGTATGGAGCTATAAAATAAATTAAATAGTCCCAGACTTCCTCTTAACCCTGTTTTATGCTAATCATAATGTTATCTAAAATGACTAGTTATGGAGTTAACCTTAGGCCTACTTTCCTAATTTGTAGTTAAATAATTGAAACGTATATTAAAAGCATAAAATACTCTGTAGTTCCTTCTTCCTTCACTTTTCACCAAAAAAGGAGACATGGTGAATCAATAAAAACATTTTTTAACAAGTTTTTAAAACCCTGGCCTTAATTACATCTCCTAGTTTGTTTTGCAATGTTACTAAGGGTCTGAAGGAAAAAAAAAATATTTTTTTAAAGTTCAAATCAGCTCCCCAGAAAGAACACTGAGAATTCAAGAGACTTCTCAGGACCCTTGAGAACTATGTCCTCTACAGCTGAATTCCCTGACACTTGGACAGCAACGCAGATTCACACAGAAGAGATGGGGCCTCCTGCACTCAAGGCAAAACTCATCCGGTTCAAGTTGGTCCACTCCTCAGCGGCATGCAGTTGCTTGGAATAGCAACAGGCTGGAGCCTGCACTGAAGTTCTAAGCTGGGGAAGTGGCTGCTGCCCAAGCACTTGTCACTGAGGCAGGTTAGACCATCACAGCTGCCTGGACAGGAGAACAGTTCTGTGCATGTTAACAAGCTCAGTGTAGAAGTCAAACCACTCACCTCAGCACCACGTTAGGCTGGAGAAATGCAAATTGGACCCCATGCAAATATTTATCTTTGGGGACCTCCGAGAGACCTCTAGGGGAAAGAAAGTAAATCTCTATAACTGTTTACTTATAATGATTTCTAACAGTCCAGCATTTCATTAAACAGACCTCTTCAATGGCCCCAGCGCTGTGTAAATACAGTATAAATAATGGCACAGACCCTCTCTGCAGGGCGGTTGAAGGTATAACGTTTGAATACATGATCCCTGTCTCCCAAATTGATCCCTTCTCTGAGGGCCCAGGAAGCAAAGAGTCTGCTGAAGGATTTGATTTGATTTTTCAACTAGGGGCCCGGTGCACAAAAATTTGTGCACTCGGGAGGTTCCTCAGCCCGGACTGTGCCCTCACGCAGTCTGGGACCCATCTTGGGATGTCCACCTGCTGGCATGTCTAGCCAGCCTGGGTAAGGGGCTTATGTCTGTTTGCAGACTGGTCAAGCCCCCCAGTGGGGTCCCTCACCCCACTGGGTTGTGGCCAGCTTGGGTGCGGGTCTGAGGGCCGTTTTCAGGCTTTCAGGCTGCCCACAGTCCCTTCAGGTTTTGGGTCCCTTCTGGGGTACCTGGCCAGCCTGGGTGAGGAGCTAATGATTGTTTGCAGGCTGGCCAAGCCCCCCAGTGGGATCCCTCATACCACTGATGTGTGGCCAGCCTGGGTGATGGACTGAGGAGCATTTTCAGGCTTTCAGGCTGCCCCCAGCTCCCATTGACCCAATGTCCCAGCAAGGCTGGCTAGAAGCAGGTTTCTGGGTTTATTTATCTTCTATAATTGATACGCTGTTCCTTTAAGCCAAGGCCTGGGCAGGTAAGGAAGTCTCCTGTCTGCTTCAGCTCATGGCTTCCATAATTAAAAGAATGTTGCTTTAGTAGTTGGGCCCAAGCCTGCTGAAGCACCCTGGCTTCTATAATTGAGACAATGTTGCAAATATGTTGTTGCCTGGAGCCGGGAGAAGCCCAGCCAGCCGGCAAACAGTTTTACTCCTGCTGCAACAGAAGCCTCCTGTTTACCCTAACAGCTCCATGACTGCCAGCCTCCATCTTGGCTGGGTTAGTTTGCATACAGTTGCTCTGATTGGCTGGTGGGCGTGGCTTAAACGTCCTGAAGAAATGATCAATTTCAATATTACGCTTTTATTAGATTAGATAGAGTTGTTTGTGGAGGGACTTCATTTTAAATGAGCATATGCTCAGTATATGCACAATTTCAGGGGAAAAACAGAAATTTGAAGAAGGGAAAAAGACCTGAGTGAAGGATTTAGTGTACTTCATGCTCACCTTTGACCTACCCAAGGAAGGAGATAGGATTAGTACACTGAAAACATTCCTTCAACATGATTTGAAAAATGACTTCCACAGGGTCTGTTTCCTTATCTGACGGAACAACAAAGCTCACGTTGGACTCTGAGTTGACTCCAAGAAGGAAAAGAGCATGACCTCAGAGCACCCTCCCACAGCAAGGCCCCAGGTGATGCTGAGAAAGCACTTGCTTTTGGACAAGGCTCCAGCAGGCACATGCACGCACTCACACTCCTTCCACACAATGACTTGGTATAAGGAAGGCAGGGAAATGGCTCTCCAGGCAGCGATTCTCCCTTATTAGTCACCTCCTCCTCCTCCCAGCTCTTACTGGCGCTGGGCAGGGCAGTGACTCAGGAAGGCTGGCAGTGGGGAGAAGCTAGTTCACCATCACGGCTTAAAAAAATAATGAGGCCCTTTACAAGTATAATTAACTTGTAAGCTTATAGTCATCTGGGAAGAGAAGAAGGGGGCCAGTGAAGAGCTGCAGGTGTGTGTTTGGAGCAAGATAGGGAGGAGAGGCAATAGGACAATAGCAGGAAAATGGTAGCCCCTATCTTCATGAAGACAGTTCCTGGAAGCCAGGGAGTGACATTCTGATAACCTCTGCACACTTCTCCACCAGCTGTCCTGCGGTGGGAAACTATTCCGTGCCCAACAAAGCCCCCTGTCACTGATGAAGCCAAGTGCCCTTAGTGCCACACATCACCTCCTAGAGAAGGAAGTCAGCAACGTCCTGGAATACACGCAACCTCTAGAAGAAAAGGAGAGTTGGCAGCACTTGCATGAAACTCAGACCCAAGCCAGCAGTGAGAGCCAAGTGCCAAGACAAGGTCAGGCGGGAGGGTGGGGGGAGGGAGAGGGAAGGACAGCAACCGCCAAACCCCAGCATTTCTAGGACTAAGAGAATTCTTCCTGAGCATGGAGGGTACTTTTTTGCTGGGTGTATCTCATATGAACATCTTGAGGGATGACACAGGTCCAAGGGAAACCCCACTTAGAGCATCTGATTGTGTTTGGGGATGGCACGTGTCATTGTTCTGCTCTTTTTTGTTTTTTGTGCATAAGGCAAAATACCTCTGCCCTCCATCTTCACTGCTTAGCAGGGCAACAAAAATCACATCACAGAAAGACCTCAGTGTCTGCCACCCTGACTCTCGCCTGTCCCTCCCTGTCACAGCTGGCCTCTCATGCCAGCTGTGATGATGTAATTGCATCACAAGAGCTCCAAAAGCGAGCCTTAGGGAGGATAACACCCTAAGATTCTCGACACTCAATCACATGCTCCCCAGTCCTAATGCTCCAGACCATGAGCATCCCATTAACATGATTTGTAAGTGAATTCCTAGCCAAACCCCACTGCTTCTGGCTCTTACTCAGGCCCCAATACAAAGGAATGGGTAAAAGCTGTTTTCTCCACAGCAGTATCTCGCCTCTTTGGTGGGTGGCTGGCATCTCCTCCCCCTCCTTGGAAAGGAATTCAGCACACACCACCTTTGTCAGCCAACCCACCAGGCAGCTAATTCTGAGGGCAGCCACAGCAAGGCTGGCCCCAGCTGCCAGGTGGAGGGGAATAAGGCCGACGAGGCAGGGGGCTGCTGCATTGGCTCTGCCCTCTCCTGGAGTCCAAATCTGTGGCCCAGGATCTAGGCTTCCCGCTAAACAAGCCTCCTCCATCCTTATATGTAATCAATTAAAATGTCCCTGGAACTTTCTCCTAATATCCTGTCTAAAAGCCTATCAGGTCCATTAGAACCTTGGTGGCCTCTGCAGGGACAGCCTATCACACTTGGTGTCTTAGACACTTTTCATCATCTAGCCCCATTGTGACTCCAAGGTTGTGTTTTGTTGTTGTTTTGTCAATCCTCGCCTGAGGACTTTTTTCCCATTGGTTTTTTAGGGAGTGGAAGGGAGGGAGGAGAAGAGAGAGAGACATAGAAACATCAGTGTGAGAGACACAGAGATTGGTTGCCTCCCACATGCAACCCAGGTATGTTTCCTTGTCTGGGAATCAAACCTGAGACCCTTCAGTGCACAGGCTGGCACTGTGACACAGGCCAGGGTGATGACTCCCAAGGTTGAGAGAGGCCTGGGCTCAGCCTGACTGGAGAACAAGAACTTGTGTGAAGCTGTCTCTGCAGAGCACACGCTGTGTTTACTTAGATTTCACACTGATGTGAAGAAGTTTAGATAGGAGCTCATGAAGTCATGATAAGCCTCAAACCCCGCCTCCACCCTGGAGTTGCAGCTGATCAGCCCAAGTGTAGTAGCCATTGATTATGGAAACCCCAGAGTCTAGAAGCAGACTCAGAGGCTGGCCTGCCAGCTTTCTGCTTCCAAAAAGGAGGCATGTAAGACATCCCACTCCCATGGCACAGGAAAGTTTTAAGTGAGATCGTCCTGACAAACACGGGTGGCACAGGTGTGGATGCGGCAATAAGCACTTTCACCAGCAGGTACTGCATAAAGCACACTATCTGAATGCCCACTGCAACCCTGAGATGTAAACATCAGTATCATTTTAGAGATGAGGAAACTGAGCCCCAGCCCCACGATCCAACTACTAGCAAGCGAGTGATAGACCCAGGCTTTGACCCCAGGTCTGTCTGGCTATAAAGTTTCCTTGTCTCAATAGCTGGTCATATCGCCCAACAGCAAAATCTTCACACTGCATTTCTGATTTCACTCCTGTTATCAGCCCTCGGCAGGAAGCATGAGGGCCATTTCCCAGATCAGGAGTATACAACAGCTCCCTGCACCAATGAAGGGCATTAAGCCAGGCCATCAAACAGCTGGCTAAAGCTAGTAGCATTGATCCTTTGAGAAGAAAACGCTGGTTAGAGAAGGGGACATTTTCATCGCCCCCTGAGGAAGGAATGCAGGGGGACTTTCCTTCAGGGATCAGCTTCTTTCTGCTTCCAAACACACTCCTTGGTGTCTTCACAACCCAACACACACACACACACACACACACACACACACACACACACACACACACGGGCCAGGAAATGAACCCTGTCATCTTCCTGGAATTTGCTACTTCACTCCAGCTCAAGTCACTGGGCCCCATGGAACTAGGGTTGCCAGATTTAGCAAAGAACAAACAGAATGAAACCCCAGTTAAGCCCTAACCAGTTTGCTCAGTGGATAGAGCGTTGGCCTACGGACTGCAGGGTCCCAGGTTCGATTCCGGTCAAGGGCATGTACCTTGGTTGCAGGCACATTCCCAGTAGGAGGTGTGCAGGAGGCAGCTGATCATTTCTTTCTCATCGCTGTTTCTAACTCTCTTCCTCTCCGTAAGAAATTAATAAAACGTATTTTTTTAAAAAACAGTTAAATTCAAATTTCAGATAAACAAATTTTAGTGTATATCCCATGCAATATCTGTGAAGAATTCATTTAAAAAATTAAATTTGCTTATCTCAAATTCAAATTAAACCAGGGTCCTGTATTTTACCTGCCACTACTCTCTTAAAAAATAAAAATAAGCATGTTAATAAATGTCAGAAACTATCTCACAGATGAAGACTAGGATTTAACCAAGTCATCTAGGCCCTGAATAAGATCCAGAGAATCCTTAATGCACCCTCCTGGAGGCCCTCCCTTGAGGCTTGGGGAGAGCATTTTCCCACCAGGAAAGGCTGAGCTAAGAAGCCCAGATCCCCAAATACCCCAAGAGAGTTCTGGCCAGTAACGGAGTCGATGGTGCAGGGATCTCTTTGGTTGCAAGTGCACAGTTCCTGCCTCCTCAGTTCCTGTCCGTGGGTAAGTGTTTCTGTAACGTTCTCCCCTTCTGGAGACAGGAAAGCCCCTTTCCTCTCCTACCCGGAGCCCATTTTTAACAAAGCAGCTGAGATCCCCCAGCTGGAACTCCTCTTTCACAAAGATTTGCTTGGGGGAGCAGATGGGAAGAATGGTGGTTACACAGCCAAAAAAATTACACTTGGATGCCAGAGCAAGTTCACACTCGAAAACACCAGCTCTGTCCAATGTTTTCCTTTTTCAAGTACAAGCATGTTGCTGAAATCTAGATGGCACTTCAAAACAAGATTCTGAAAGAGCAGCAAGTGGGTTTCACGGGCACCGATCTCTTTCCCTTCTTCCCTGCTCTATACTGAAACAAACCTCACTGTTTCCACATCACCAGTGAAGGGAAGCCTGTTCCATCCTCCCTGAGAAATCCAGGGCCCAACCTATCAGGAGACCAGGCTCCCCAATGTAGTTCTGAAACCAAAATTCTGTATGGCCTCTCCTACCTGGTTCTTATCTCTAAGTCATCTGGATCACACACCCACAGAAAGTGACAACTGGTTTTGCAAGAATTTAGGACCAATAGCTTGAAATCAGCTTCCTCTAGACAAGCCAACCACGCCCCCACCTCACCCACCCCCAGCCAGGCTACCCCACCAGTTTCCTAACAGCTTGGCGTGTGTCTAAGCTCCATTCCTGGAGGAAGATCAGAGTGACCTGTGACCTCGGCTAACCTTTAGGCAATTACAGTTACTCTTTTCTGGGTTTAGAACCAATGATTCTCTGTAGGGTGGGGAAGGGGGGTTAGGAGGATTAGAGGGGGGAGTCTGCCCCCAAGAGGAGCTTAATGAGAATATCCAGGAGATTTCTGGCCAGTGTAGGAGTGTGAACCTGCAGGTTCAATTCCTGGTCGAGGGCACGTACCTGGGTTGCAGATTCAATTCCCAGCTCTGGTGCAAGCACATGTGGGAGGCAGCCGGTTGATATGTCTCTCTCATATCGATGTTTCTCTTTCTCTCCTTCCTTCCTTCCACTCGCTCTAAAAATCAATGAAAAAAATATCCTCGGGTAAGGACTTTAAAAAGTGTAATTAGCATGCTATGTTATATTGAAAAGCTATTTATTAATTTTGCAATATAAACTACAGAGTCTGGGGAAAATGTTGCCTAATAAAATCAGTTTTTCCTAAGTGAACAACTGTAGCAGAAGGAGGGTAAATCACCAACTTCTGGTAAATAATAATGTCCAGTCTCCATGTCTATACAAAGAACATACACCCTAACACAATCTTGGGCTTGAATCTTCAGTTCTATCTGACAATCTAGATCTAATTGTTTGGAAATGAGCTTTGGTTCTTACAGTTTTTATATATCAAAGAGACTTTGGTTTAACTGATTTGGGTCATGTGTTCCATTATTTAGTGAGAAGAACTTACAGGTAAAGATGCAAATAAATTGGGAAATTTTTGATGCACCAAGTTTAAGAAAAAGAGTTATATATGTGCAATGGTGTTATGAGTAACCAATAGGGTTTGATATACTATGTGCATTACAAGTAAGGTTTGCTATATTATTCAAACTATGTAGAAATAGTGATGTGCAATTTGAAACAGGTGCCGTGGTTTAGCAGAGTATGACAAAATCAAACAGCAATTTAGAAAGAGAGAGTGATGGAGAGAAATAGATTATTTTGATGGATTCTATTTTTAAACTTATCTAATCAAAATCTAAGCCAGCTTCTGATAAAACCCTACCTAAGATAAGTTACAATGAAGAACTGGCCAGTGAGCCTCTAACATACCCTCAAGAAATATATTATGATTCGGGAATATTAAATAAATGTACTCAGCAAGAATGCCTTAGCTCTCCTAGAGATTAGAAAATTGAGCATGTTCAAGGCCATTAAGGACAGCCCCAAGCAAAAGAAAAGAAAGTAAATTCTGGTACTACTGGGCTTAAAGACATCCTCCTCCTTTCAAACAAAAGGCAAATGGAAAAAGAGGAGCTTTCATTTGTACTTTAGCCCTGGAGCAAACACTGGTGAGGTTTGCTTTATCCCTCTTTCCCCATCTTGGGGCAGGTGGGTATGAACAGCAGAGCTCCCCTGCAGGGGCGGCAGTGCTGAGGGGGAGGGAGGAACCACGGATGACAGAGCCCAGTGGAGCAGGAATGGAGTGACCAGCCATCCTGTTTGTCCAAGACTGAGGGATTTCCTGAAACCAGGAAGGTCCTGGGCATACTGGAATGATGGGTCACTCTCAGAGGCTAAGGAACCGGTAGGAGTGGCTCTTGGGGGGAACCGGTAGGAGTGGCTCTAAGCAGGTCAAGGGTTAAATACCCCAAACTGGGGGGAGAACCAGGACTGTGGAGCCTGGCTTGGTCTCCCAGGCATCTGTGGCATAGTTTGGCTCCCCAAAGGAATGGACTCAACTCTACCTCTTACTTCCCTTGCAGTTCAATGGAAAAACACAACTTCACACCAACACAGAGACACACACATATGCAGACACACACACTATATGTTTTAGAAAATAAAAGAGCAAATTCTATGATATATACAAGTAAGGGAAAGTAAAAGGGATGAACACTTCATTTCCTAGCCACTGAATCAAATTTATTTTGATTAAAAATGATTTTAATTACAAAAGCAATAGCCTCATTATAGGGGAAAAAATTACAGAAAATTAAAAAAAAAAAAAAAAAGAGCAGACTCCCATTCTACTCAGAGACAACCACTCAATACCCCGGTGGACTTCCTGCTCTGCTCCTGGCCCACGGCCCTGGCAGCACATGAGAAGCTTTTTAAGGAGTGAAGCCTGCGATACCCCCACCCCCACCCCAGAGATTCTGATTTCATTGCTCTGCTGTCAGTACTTGTTAAAGGTGCCTCCAGGGATTCTGAGATTCAGGGAAAGTTGGGAAGCACTGCCCCGGGCCCTTTTCACTGTGTGCATCTTCTCCCTGAACACAGACACATACACACAACACAAACACACCCAGGTACACATGTTTATGTGATATCTGGCATACTATTATATTTCCTGCTTTTCTCCCTCGACAATATATTGTGAATAGTTTCTATTGTTAATAAATCAGTTTTGGTTTTCCAATGTGCGATTTAATTCATTTAACAAATTTCTATTGTTGCAACATTTTCATTGTTTCCAAATTTTGCTCTCACCTCATAATGATTAAAAGTCAGAACTTGGGAGTTGGGCTGCTTTGGTTTGAGTCCCAGACGCTCATGACACTGCAAGTGACATCAGACAAGTCACTTAACCTCAGGTTTCTCATCTGTTAAATGGGGCAATAGTGGTGCCTAGCTTTTAAATGAGGTAATACATATAAAATACTAACCAGGAGCTTAAACAGTATTCATTATTATATTACCACTAGAGGCCCGATACATGAAATTCATGCAAGAGTAGGCCTTCCTTGCCTGGCTGCTGGCACAGGCTTCCCTCTGGCACCCGAGACCCGGGCTTCCCTTGCAGCCCCGGCCTCATCTGTAAGGTCACCCGGAAGAACATCTGGTCTAATTAGCATATTATGCTTTTATTACTATAGATTATTATAGATTCATCATTGCACACTTCCCAAATTATTTTCTTAGGATAAATAATCATAATTTCAATTTTGAGTTTATATGTCTTTTTATTGTTGAGGTGTAAGAGTTCTTTATATATTCTGAAAACAAATCAGGTATATGGTTTGAAAACATTTCCTTCCATTCTGTGGGGTGTCTTATTACTTGACAGCGTTCTAAGAAGCACCAATTTTTATGAAGCCTCGTTTATCTTTGTTCCTCTGGTTGTTTGTGATTTAGGTGTCATGTCCTAGAATCCGTTGTTGAGCAGCCTTAAAGACCACAGCAGTATGTAAGTGTTGTGGCAAAATGTACGCTCGCATTTAAAGCTCCCACCTGGAAGTTCCTTGTGTTCTTGATGGTCACATTTCATTGGCCATGCATGTCACAGAGCTTCACCTAATTTAAGGGGGCAGAGAAGTGCAGTCTTACCGTGTGTCTGAAAAATGTGAAAAATCAGAAATATTTGGTAAACAGCACCAATGACCACTATGATGTAACTTACATTTGAGAAACACCAAATTTGGGAATACCAAAAATACAACCAGGTTTTATGTCCTTGCCTTTTCTCATATATGAGAAATAGTCACATGAAAAAGTTTTAACATCTTCAGCAAGTCTGGGCCACACTATATTGTTGATTATGTTAATTGTGGCTTTTACATATGGAAATGAATGTAATTCTTCTTAGACTTTAGTTAACAGGAAGACCTTTATTTATAGATTAACTAATGCACTTCCCTTTTATTTTGGAATAAGAAATATGTTTCTATTTTTACTCGTGTTGCTAGGAAGCTCAGAGCTGAAATTAATGACCGCCTCTTTTCCTCCCAGTATAGCTAACACTCTTTTCAAATAAGATATTTTTTCCAAATGTTTATTTTAGCCATCTTGTGTCATGTTCTTTTTTTTTCCCCTGAACTACCTCATTTTTTTCCAGGCAGTTAGGAGATAAATTACAGATTTTTCCCAAATATAGTACTCAGGGGAATATTATGCTTAATTTTCTAATTTTACAGATATTTCTGTCTTGTTTGTGCATCAAAACTACAATATCTAATATCTAATAAACTGATGATATCAAATTGGTGCAACATGAGTAAGGGTTTCAGAAAACGGATGAAGGTTCCTTTTTACTCTTAGAGTAGATACTTTGGTAACTGCATGATATTCTCCATTTACACTATTGTGTAAGGGTAGTATGGAAATTAAATTACAAGGCTCAAAAACACCCAACATAAAAATATACAAAAGATTTAAAAAGACATTCCTCCAAAGAAGATACACATATGGCCAAAGTCCATGAAAAGATGCCCAGCATCATTAGTCATGAGGGAAATGCAAATCACAATCACTTCACTTCCCTGGCCAGGTAGCTCAGTTGGTTAGAATGTTATCCTGATACACCCAGGTTGCAGGTTCCATCCTTGCAGGGCACATACAGGAGTCAATCAATGAACACATAAGTAAGTGGAAAAGCAAATCAGTGTTTCTCTCTCAAAATAAACAACAACAACAAAACCCACTTCCCCCCCCACTAGGAGGGCTATAATTAGAAAAAAGAGACAACAACAAGTATTGAAGAAGATGTGGAGAAATTGAAACCTTTGTGGACTGCCGTATATAAAATGGTGCAGCCACTATGCCAGTGGTTCTCAACCCGTGGGTCGTGACCCCTTCGGCGGTCGAACGACCCTTTCACAGGTGTCGCCTAAGACCATCCTTTATATCAGATATTTACATTACGATTCATAACAGTAGCAACATTACAGTTATGAAGTGGCAACGAAAATAATTTTATGGTTGGGTCACAACATGAGGAACTGTATTTAAAGGGCCAGAAGGTTGAGAACTACGCCAAACAATTTGGCAGTTCCTCAAAAGTTAAACATTAAGTTATCTTACAGCCTAGGAATTTTTTCCCTTAGGTATGTACCCCAAAAAATGAAAAACATGTTCACACAAAACTTACACAAGAATGTTCATAGCAGCATTATGCACAATAGGCAAAAGGTGGAAAGAACCCAGATGTCTACCAACTGGTGGATGGATAAACAAAATGTGGTATATCCACGTTCAAAGGAATATTATTCAGCAATGAAAAGGGACTGAAGTTCTGGTACATGCTACAGTGTGGATGAACCTTGAAAACATTATGTGAGTTCAAAGAAGCCACACACAAAAGGCCACATGCTGTGTGATTCCATTCACATGAAATGTCCAGAATAGGTAAATCCATAGAGACAGAAAGCACATTAGTGGTTAACGGGGCTGAGAGGTAAGGAAATAGAGAGTGACAGCCAATTAGTACATGGTTTGAGGTGATAAACATGTTCCCAAATTAGGCAATAGTGATGTTTGCACAACTGTGTAAATATACTAATAACCACTGAGTTGCATACCTTTTAAAAATATGTTTTTGTTGATTTTAGTGGGAGATGAAAGGAGAAGAGAGAGAAACATCAATCAGCTGCCTCCTGCATGACCCCTCTTCCCGCACGTCCTGCTGGAGATAAAGCCTGCAACCCCAGCATTTCCCTGACCAGAATCAAACTGGTGACCTTTTGGTGGATGGAACAACGCTCAGCCAACTGAACCACACTGGCCAGGGCTGAACTGTGTATTTTTAAGTGGCTTAATGTGGTGGATGTGAACTACATCTCAATAAAAAAAAGCCTTTTTAAAGAATGCTAAAGTCAAAATGAAGCCTCATTCAGTTTGGGTCACTGAGCAATACCCCCTCAACTACTGTTAAGTTAAATAACTTGAGATTTTAAAAATATTGCTGTGTAAGTTCACCTATACTTACCGATATAAAAACAAATTGTTTTTAAAAGGAATAAGTATGTATGGACTCCAAAGTTAATTTGCATTATTTTCATTATTATGTTACATAGGTATATGCAAATATACATTCCAGTTTACGGTCCTTGAGCTTATGTATACAAACAACAATAAAGTCAAAACAAGCTTACAGATTAAACACATACAAAATTCTAATTATCAACAACAAATCAATGTGGGAGATGATGCTGTTTGCTGAAACTGAATCACACTTTAATAGACATTGACGCCAGGGTGCAAGACTCTCATATCTGACAAGCATACAGTGTCATACCATACAACACTTCAATGCTCCATCACTTAGCACAGATGCCTCTCATCAACCAGCAATTCTATATTACACCAGCACAAAAGCAAACGCCACACAAATTACGGAAAAATAAATATTATGGCAATATTTATTTATAAACTGATAGTGTAGGTTACCTAGAATATAGTTATATTTGCTTTTTTGGATTTTCATCAAAATAAAACCTTTCATTTTTTTGGTCTCTTAGCAAAATCTCACGTCTCCAAGAATGCATATGCTGACCCACAGAGGCTGTATAACTGCTATAACCGAGGCCACTGCTTTTCAAATGTGAGCGTGCATCAGAATCACTGGTTGCTGGGCCCACCTTCAGAGTTTCTGATCCTGCAGGTCTAGGGTGGGGCCCAAGAATTTGCGTTTCTAACTGTTCCCTAAGTGCAGTTGATGCTGGTGCTCCAGGGACCACTCTGTGAAGTTCACTGCCCTCTATCTATCAAATATCAGGTGGCTCTCTAATAACCGTCAGCTCTACACAGATTTCTATGGAAGGAACCAGACAGCAGTCAATTCAGGGATACACTCTCCTTCGAGGCCTGAAAAAAAATTCTGTAATAGTTCATTTTATGTGTCAGCTTGACTGGGCCACAGGGTTCCCAGACATTTGGTCAAGGAGAGTGTGTCTTTGGATGTGATTAACATTTGAATCAGTAGACTGATTGCAGCAGGTTGCCCTCCCTCATGTAGGTGGGCCTCATCTAATCAGTTGAAAGCCCGACTAGAACAAACAGCCCTCCCCTTAGTAAGGAGGACTCCTGTCTGACTGCCTTGTCCTGCCTCTGGACTCAAACTGCAACCGTCGCACTTTCTGGGTAGAGAGCATGCTGGCATTCAGGCTGGAACACCATCTCTCTCCTAAGTCCCCAGACTGCCGACTTGTCCACCTCCATAGTTATGTGAACCAATTCCCTAAGAAAAAAATCTCTTTATCTATATACATTGTATTGGTTCTGTTTCTCTGGAGAACCCTGACTAATACAAAAATTAATGAGCCTTGCTTGGATTTCACTCAGTCTGGGCTCAGAGGTAGAATGGGGAAATTCTCATTAATAAACCTTCGTGATCCATTCACCTCCCGTCAAAGGTTTCTATAGCAACCTGAGTTCCCAAGTGAGGCTCAGGCCACATTTTCACAAACTGCAGCTTGATGAGTGGAAATAAGTAATCCTTTATGATCAACCAAGAAAATGAGGACTAATAAAAGGCTAGCCACCAGTGCCTGAGTTGAATTAATTCACCAAGATTTAGGGCTACAGAACACAGAGCACACACCACACGACTACCTGATTTCTTGGGGTAGAACAATGATTTCACACCACTATCACTGTTTTAATATATTAACAATATTTCTCTTCTTCCTTTTTCTTAATTTTTCCAAACAGTCTGATTGGCCACATAGTGTCATTCTGAATATCAATTTCATCATTTGCTGGCTGTGGTGACCTTGAACAGGTTACTTGACCTATATAAGCCTTGGTTTACTCATCTGTTCACTAGGAATAACAAGTATAACCTGGATCTAACCCACAAAAACACACATACAAAAACAGAAACCACTTTTAAGCATTCATCACAGAAAGACCTTAATGCAGGGAATTATTCCCACAGATGAAGCAGGAGCTGCAAGGAAGGAAGCCACAATGACCCTGGGGTGGAAGACCAAGAGAGGAGATGAAATGATGGGAGTTCAGGGTCACCTCAGGAAGCTGGGGCTCTGAGGGCTTGTCTGGCAGCTGCCGGCAGAGCAGCCACCTGAGGCAGAGGTGGAAGCGAGGGCCTCTCTGACTTCTCCCATCCCCTCATCTTTCAGTCCTACCAACGCCTTCCACTGGGCACACCATCCAGATACAGCCTGGGAAACACATCTACAAGCTGGCTTTTCCATGACACAGAGCAGGGGCTTCATCTGAGGACCAACAGGCACAGGGCCAGCAAAGCCTGCAAGGATTAAGTGACAAAGCAGGTAAAGTCCCTGGTCTACTGTAGATGGCAGGGTCCTGTACGTCATGGATTTTTAATTGGGGTTCTTATGTCTTCCTCGCTTTTTCTTCACCCCCTTCCACAAATTTTCCATCCTCACGGATTCTTTGTCCTCCTACTCTCATCACCCAGTGCTCTCCTCCTACCTCCTCGCCCACACTCAGCAGCAGACAGCAAGTTGGCCGGCCTCCCAATGAGCCTACAGACTCCATGAAATCCTAGGGATGGTGGTTTCATGGTTTAGCTGCCAGATCCAATGATGTCCTCCTTTTCTCAGAGCCTGAATCCCCTGCCTCCACACACAAGGTTGCAAAGGCATGACCACCACAAATAGGCAATGGGACGTGTTGGCCCTTTATCCTAAAGTTCTTCCTCCTCCTGGACCCATCACCAGTTGCCACATTGGACAGTGCAGTTTGCCACTGAGTCGCCTCCTTCCAACACTCTGGCCAGGTCTAATTATCTGAAGAAGGGGCAGAATGAGAGAGATGACCTCTGGCCCAGCTGAAGTGGTTCAGTGGTTAAGCATCAACCTATGAACCAGGTCACGGCTCGATTCCCTGTTAGGGCACATGCCTGGGGTGCGGGCTCCATCCCCAGTAAGGGGCATGGAGGAGACAGCCATTCAATGATTCTCTCTCATCATTGATGTTTCTATCTCTCTCTCCCTCTTCCTTCCTCTCTGAAATCAATTTTTAAAAAAAAAAAAAAATTTTAAAGGAGATGACCTCTGAGTCCCCTTCCATCCCTATCATCCTATGATACTACTGATCAAGTTAAAAGGCAGCCACAAAATGAAGGCCACCCCAGTGGCCCTGCCCATGTCCCAAATCGAAGCCTAGTCAGCCTGCACTTACCAGAAACACCTCAGTAAAGGAAATCTAACACCAATCACAATCCTGCAACTCAGCTTTAGCTAGAAAATAGGACCTGCTTACCTTAGAGGAAATACATCTGCCCTCCTAGCCAACCACGCTGTTTCCTCGCTGCATCTTCTAATTCACTATAACACTTGCTCTTGTCCCAAATCCCTCCGGGAGAGTGCTCCACTGTTTGTGAGGCACTGTACTCCCCAATCCATGGAACGGGTTCCCTTGAAGAAAGGACATCAAGCCTGCTGTTTGAGTTTTGTCATTGGACACTACTATGGTTTGCATTTCTGTAAGGCTGGGCTGAGGCATATTCCCTGCCCGCCTGTGTGACAGTTAGCCAGAAGCAAAAGTCCCCAAATTCTTAAACCTGATGCAGAGTAATTTTTCTGTTAACTGAAGAGGAATTTAAGAACAAAAGACCGCTACGCTTATCCTAGGAGCAGCACAATATTCTCAAGTCCAACCCTCCTAATGAATAAATTATCTGAAGATTCAAATAATTCAAAATTATGAAGGGAAAATTAGGGCAAGAAAAATCATTCCATTGCACAAGGCCTATCATGAAATTTCGTGCCTATTTCTATCTTTACATTCTCAAAACCCTTGCACATTTTCCCTTCACATCTCTTCCCTGAGGTGTACAAAAGAATCATTCCTCTGTCCTGATCTTTAACATTTGGAACCCAGATGTGAACTCATCAACTTGACCAACTAACACTCGTCGTGTGTTAAGTCCAACGAGGAAACGGCTGGGCAAACACCCAATTTTTTGCTTTGTGCCAGATTTGATACAAATTGGGTCAGCTTTCTAGACCCCTAAACCAGTCCTGCTCCCCCTGTGGTTCTCTCAGTGTAATCCCTGAACCAGCAGCATCAGCAGCATCTGAAAACCTGCCTGAAATGCAAATTCTCAGGCCCCATCCAGCTCTACTAAAATAGAAACTGTGGAGGGTAGGGCTCTGCAATCTGTGTGGGTTTTTTTAAATATATTTTTATTGATTTCAGAGAGGAAGGGAGAGGGACAGAGAGAGAAACATCAATGATGAGAGAGAATCATTGATGGGCTGCCTCCTGCATGCCCCACACTGGGGATCAAACCCACAACCCGGGCATGTGCTCTGACCAGGAATCAAACATGACCTCCTGACTCATAGGTCAATGCTCAACCACTGAGTCATGCAGGGTAGCTACAATCTGTGTTTTAACTAGCCCTCCTGGTGATTCTGATGTATGTAAGGTCTGAAAAACATGGTTCTAAGGGGGGGAAAAATCAGACAGAAATAGACAGATTTAAGTGAAACATATTATTGGTTATTTTCTAATGACCTAAATTTGAATTTAAATCCCAGATCTCCCCACAATCTGAAATCTACAGTCTTTCATATGCCTATTTTATTCAGAACTCATTGTATGGGAAAGGCTTTTATTATTAGGGGAGGTAATTGCAAGTAAGAATACAATGGGATTTAGAATACGGCTACTATTGTCCTGTCAAAAGGAACAAATCCCGCGCTCCCAAACTGCCGTTTTAGGTTTGGGAGGGAAGGAAGGTTGTATGCCTTTTCCAAGCATGCCTCACTTTTGCTGGTAAATGCATCTCTCCTGTAATTGGGCGAATGTGCACAAGAGCCCTCCTGTACCCACCGAGAAACAGCAGGTCCTGATGTGGAACGGAGCCATATTTCCTTGCTTTCTCGCCCGCCCTCCCCCGCCCCCCAACCTTGTAAAGCTCTTCATTCTTTCCAAGTAGAGAGAAGTTTGGGCAAAGGATTCTGCAGGGTGACAAAAAGCACTTTCTCTTCACTCTTTTGTTGTGCTGTTAGATTTTAAATCCTTTTGACCTGAGAATAATGCCCTGCAGAGTCACTTTGCTGCTGCTTTCCACTGTGCTTTCTCCGACCCTCAGAGTAACAGGCCGCATTTTAACCTCAGAGAACCCGTAGCTGCAGTGAATCTAAATTTAATGTAAGTCAGGCAGTAGGTACTGTTACTCCTCCTCTTAGCTAGCCTGCTTAAAGGGGTTAATTAAAAAAGCAATGTGGCACTCCAGTTAGAAGGCCAGTTGGCAGGAAATGGACTTCCAAATCAATAGAATGCTAACCACCCTGGAGGGCACACAACCAGAGGTAATTTGGGAAATTTAGGAAGTAAGAGAGGATGACTAAATAACAGGAAAAACAGCTAATTTCCTTTTTTCCTTTTTACGAAGACTATGATTGTAGACTGTAATCTTCTCATCACTAATGAAATGGAAAAAAGGGGGAAGTTTAACATACATAATGGTGTTAAATAACCATAACTGAATGCATGGGTAACATCAAAAATATACATCTGGAATGGAAATATGTTGGGGACCTAGACATTCTAGACATTGTATTTAGGATTTTTCCTAAATACAACTCCCTAAAGAAAACTCTAAACAAACAAACAAATAAAAAACAAACACACACACAAAAAAACTCCTCTAGCACTAAACCAGAAATATACTATATGTGCCTAAGCATTTGCTCCCAGTGATATACAACCAGCTATAACTCACTGTAGTCTCAAGTGAAATAAAGATTTGCTGGTCAAATCATGTCCCAAAGCTAATGTTTCTCCTTGTCTGTCTACAACCATCAAATTAACCAGATAAATGCAGGGTCTCCAACGGGAGCTGCAGAGCCTCTGTTGGGGCTTTCCTCCTTTTGTTCCTTCTCCTTCCTCCGTATGTTACTATTTACTCTTCCTCCTTTCCCTTCAAAAGCCACTCGGGCTGACGGAAGTAGGTCACCTGGCTTATAACTTATAGAAGAATTTATTTGCAATGTTCCAAACCTGGCTTTTGTTTTAACCTCGAACAGCTCAAGCATTCCACCAAAAAAAAGGCTCATTTTTTAAAAAGTACCCAGAACACAGAGATTGAGACACACAGCCCGGTGCTTCAGTGTTCAGAGTGCTGTTTCATAGCCTGATGGTCTCACCCCACAGCCCTGAGAGGTGGCAGTCATCTTACATGACTTACCCAAGGCTATTAAAGGCAAAGCTGCCCTACAACTCAGATCTCCTTCTTCTGAATGCTGAGACTGGGCCGGAATATATTTATTTATAGGACTCAAATACCAAGGAAGGCGTGATTCTGATTCCCTTAACATAAGGGCAGCATACAGAAAAATGCCTGCAGCAGAATGGAAATGGATGGGTGTGTCTGAGCTTGGCATCTGTATTTGTGACATTGATATCTCTAAACTAGAGTGTTCTAACTATGTCATTGAAACCCCCTGTCCAGGCCTTCACAATGCTAGTAAATATGAGAAAATGAAGAATTTTAGTCCTCAGGTTTGGCAAAAACACAATGGCAACTGAAGAATTTCTCAAAGCCCTGAACCAATATTTATTAAAGGTTAGTAATTATAACATTTTTTGGATATGAGATCTGTTTTATTTTGGAAAACCCAGACCTACTCATATTTTAAGATATAATGTTCCAGAATTGAGAAAACTTCCAGATTCTCCCTTCAAAATCCCTGGAGACAAGGAATCCAATAACTTAAAGAGGAAGCTTAGCCTCAATGCGACTGAAGTCTGACTGTGTACCATCTTTTTTTTTCTCTTACTTTTTTTTTAATTTTAGAGAGAAAAGGAGGAAGAGGGAGAGAGAGAGAAACATGGATGTGAAAGAGAAACATTGTTTTGTTTTCTCCCATACACACCCCAATGGGGGATCCAATTTGAAACCTGGGTATCTGCTCGACCAAAAATCTAACCTGGCGACCTCTTGGTATACGGGACGCTCCTCCAACCAACTGAGCCACCTAGCCAGGGCTCATTTTCACAGATTGGGGGATTGTTCAAGACTACACATTCAAAATCTCAAAAATCATCTAGCTTAACTATAGTAATTAAGCCCAAGGGAAACTGTTCATTCTAGCCAAACTCTGTCAACACTGTTTTTCTTATCTAAGAGCCAATTTATTGAATTAAACAGAGTAAAACCTTCCCTGTGACTAGAGACACTTCCATGTTCCAACCAGGACACCCCTCCTATATATAGTGGGGGGATTAGTGGCATTGTTGAGAAAAGGTAGACATTTGAGAATGTTAGAACAAGTATTATATGGGAAACTTAAGTGTGGGATGGCTTCAGTGCATAAAGCAAACAGAAAGGAAGTTCTGAAATGAAAGGTAGTTGATAATTCCAGGAGAGAAATGTCTCGATATGCACAGAGAAAGGTCCAGGGGAGAGAAACACTTTTATCTGGGATACTGTAGAGCAACCTGAAGACCAGCCACCTAAAGCATCCCTTAAAGATTTAGAAATGAGGAAGCCAGCCAAGAGGTATTGTCTCTGGTCCAGGGCTCTTTTGTATCGTTGAAAATGCAATTTATTGTAAGAAACAATAAACTCAAATTGGCTAAAAACAAAACTGACTTACTGGTTTCTAGACCAGGAGGTCAGAGTTGGATTTGACTCAGTCACTGAACTACATTACCAACGGTCCAGGTTCTGTCCTTCCTTCTGCTCTCACACTGTGGGGGAGCTCCGTGGGGACTGTCCACTGGGATACAGACAGATGGCCTCTCCGTGTGCCTTGGATTTCTCAAAGGGCAGCTGGATTCCAAGAAAGAATATCCCACGATTGAGTATTCAAAGGGTCCCAGAGGAAGCTGTCAGTCTTCTTATGACCTGCCCTTAGAAGTCCCAGGATGTCATTTCTACAACATTCTGTTGGTCAAGCAAGCCATTGAGACCAGCCCAGATGTACAGGGAAGGGGAGTAGTCACCACGTCTTGAGAGAAAGAGCAATAGGTGTGTAGGGAGAGAAGGAAACTTGGAAACTGTGTACCACAACACAAAATGACTGGGATCATACTGGCAGCCCCCTTTTCAGAAACCTCTGATGAGCTGTCACTGCTGTGTGCTGAAGACAAAACTCCTGGCCTGTGAGACCCTCTGCCTGGCCCACTTTACTTTTTCAGGCTCATTCTCCACTGTTCTCAGTCACTTGTTATTGCCTAAATCAGCTCTGTGCTTTTCCACCTCTGTGCTTCTGCTTATGACATTCCCTTTTCTGTAAAAGCCCTCTCCATTCACGTCTGAACTAAATCTTATCCCACTAAGGCCTAACTCAAATCCCTCCTGCGTCTGACCTGACTACCTCAGGCTTAGATTTCAAACCTTTCTGAACTCCTCCCACCACACCAACTAGACTTTCCCCATGGATCAGTTCATTTACTAATATACCATATGAGAGCACAGCCAGAAAAGGGGATGGATGAGTTTTGCTCATTATTTTCTTGGCTTAATCTTTTACAATAAGCATTTAGTTGTGTATGTTTTAATATGTTTTCATTGATTTCAGAGAGAGGAAGGGAGAGGAACACAGAGATAGCAACATCGATGATGAGAATCATCAATAGGCTGCCTCCTGCACACCCCATACTGAGGATCGAGCCCAAAACCCAGGCCGGAATCGAACTGTGACCTCTTGGTTCATGAGTCAACACTCAACCATTGAGCTACACCAGCTGAGCACAAGCATTTCATTTTATAATATGAAAACAAACTTAAAATTTTACACAAAGGATAATGGAAATACCTTAGAACAATTGATAAGAGCTAGAATAATCTCCAAAGTTTCATAAAGAACAATGGCTTAGCCCAGACTGGTTTGGCTCAGTGGATAGAGTGTCAGCCTGGGGACTCAAGGGTCCCAGGTTTGATTCCGGTCAAGGGCATGTACCTTAGTTGAGGGCACTTCCCCAGTAGGGAGTGTGCAGGAGGCAGCTGATCGATGTTTCTAACTCTCTATCCCTCTTCCTTCCTCTCTGTAAAAAAATCAATAAAATATATTTTTTTAAAAGAAAGAAAAATGGCTTACTCTGGGAATACTAAAAAAAAACAAAAAAAAACAAAAAAAACCAAAACACGATTAAATGAAATCAGCTCATGGCTCTATCCACTACTCCTGTGTTTTCCTCCGGTCTATCATTTTCATATTCTAAGGTTTTCTCTGAGACTGCTTAGCAGGAGTGAGGAACTGGGTGGGTCAGGAAACCCTGAGAGCGGCACCGGCCACTCCCTGTAACCTACATAACATATTTGACAATTGAGCCATCGAGTCAGAAGTCAGCTGTAGCCCTGACCCTGGGCTCACCATCTTTCATGAATGTGGAAAAAGGAGTCAGATGTGAATCAGACCACAGCCACTTCCCTTTAGGCTATTTCACAATGTATAGCCTGGAAAATTGCCATCCCAAAGAGAAGATGTGCTCTTTCTCTGCATCTGTTTTTCACAACATAAGCTCTATAAATAGATTTTCTGCTACCTCAGCCTTTGCTCAATGTTAGCTTCCTTAAGTTAAAAAGAAGAAAAAAAGCCACAGGGGAGCAGCCTCCGCAAGGAGGCCCTGCCAGCCTTCTCCCAGCTTTCAGACAGGAGTACACATTCCTCACTGATAATAAGATCTTGTCAAGGCCTACAGAAAAAGATGTTTACAGCCTCCTTGGAATTAACAGCCCTGAATGCATCCCTCCTTCTAACCTGAAATCCCTCTTGATGGATCTGGGATTGGTCTGCCGACTCCTTCATGAGCTGCAATTAAGGGAGAGTTCTGTGATAACCTCTGGTCCTTCCCACATGTACCTGTGGAGAAAAGAGATGGTGATGAGCCTTCCTTGCCTTTCTTCCTTGGAAGATAACTATACATTGAGATGCCCTTGATATCTTTAAAGGGCGAAAGTGGGCGTTGCCCCTGGAAAGAAAATTAGGTAAAGAAATAAGGATGGAATGTGGTCCCTGAATTTTCCATGTGACTGTATCTTAAGGAAATATTCTTATTGTGAAAGATGCCATTTCTCCCTCTTACACAAATCCATCTCCATACAAAATGTCACCTGCTATATGAAACTACCAGGAAAAACCCCCATCAAGTTCCCAGTGAGGGAACAGAGAGAGGGACGGGGTAGATAAGCACAGCTGACTATAAGTCAGGTTCCAACCTGTCTTCAACAGTCTAAGTCATTCCAGCTGGTGTGGAAAGGGAGATGGCAGAAGGCTACAGAACTTTCTGAAATAGCAATACTTTGCTGTCAAAATGCGTCAGAGCTCACTGTCAGAGCCTACAAGCCCACCCTGCCATCATCCATTAACCTCCATGGCCCAACCCTCTTGTGTGTTTACTGAGATGCGAAGCTCAGGAAGAAGGGTGTTATGATGACCCAAGCAGTTGCCAGCTGAGTGCACGGCCATTACATGGTTGTCTAGATTTTTACCCCTTGAGTTATGATGAAACAGATGGATAAACCTCACAGAATTCCCTCAGCAGTAAATTCCTCTCAGAGAACTTTATTTGCAAAAACACTTCACGTGCTAGAAAGGTGCCTTAATTGAAGCTAGAAGCGCTAAGAGATTTATTCGCAAGCAACTGTATAAACAAAGTCACTTGTAACTCCAGACAAGTGCATGGCTTTCTAATGCCATTTAACCTAAGTGTCATTGAGGGAAAGCTTGAAGTGAAGGAGTGAGCTACAGAGGTAACAGGTTGAGGAGCTCTCCAGATAAAAGGAATGGTCAGGCTAAGGGATCACAAATAGATTTCCCCTTTCCACATTCTGGAACTTCACTCCTACGAGCAATGTCAAAGGCCGGATGAACCGAGGCAGGGAAACCAGAGCAGGTCAGCATTAGTGCGGGAGGCCCCGGGTTACCCTTTTAGGCCCTTGGGATGATGGGGAGAGGCGCTTGATAGTCCCAGAGACTTGGAATCCTTCCCTTCTCATCCCCACTTCTTCCTCAAGTAAGCCCATATTCTCCTCCAGCCCAGACTTCCCCTGGTCCTTACTCAAAGATCCCATTTTTGCTGGACATCTCCAGATGGATATCCTACAAGCATTCCAAGTCCACATATCCCAAATGGACCGCAGCATCTTTCCCCAAAAGGCTTTCTTTCTCCACCCAGATTCAGACGTCCACCCTATTTCCCAAGCAAGAAGCCTGCTTGCCTCTTCTCTCTCTCACACAGTCTCTAACCAATAGGATACATTGTCCTATTAATTATTTTTTATTGTCCATTAATTCTATCTGCCTGTTATCTCCAGAATTCCGGCTCTTCTCTGTTTCCTCTGCTATTATCTTACTTCAGACTTTGATCATATCCTAACCAGTCTTTAACCTGACCAAAATGATCTCTCCAAAACCAGATCTGACTGTGTCACTCCCTTGCCTAAAATTCTTCAGTGACTTCCCATAGTATAAAGCCCTGACTTCTCAGAATGACATATAAGGCCCCATGCCTCAGCCTCATCTCTGACCATTCTCTTCTTAAACTCTGTGCCATCCATCCCCACTGTGCCACTAGGGATCCCACAAACCTGCCTTGCTCTCCATCATTTCCTGCCTTTGCATGTGCTAGCCTCCAGCTTATTCTCATTGATTCTCCAATACTCATCTGGGACATCACTGCCTGTGGGATTTGGGCAGGAGACCAGAGAACTTCAGCTTAGAGTAGGATACCTGGATTAAATGTATAAGAGTGAGTGGGGTGGTTTTCATTAAAAGGTAGTGTGTCCAAGATAAAATAGGAAGTAGTAGAACTGTTACAAGTCCTAAATAAATAGAGTGAGAAAAGGACCTCTAAAATGTTGGTTTGGCTTTAAAAATATCTTCTTTTATGGGAAGTGCTGTCTTTCATGGAAGACAAAATCATTTTTATCCTTGAACATGTATCAGATTAATTGGGTTATAAATGTAATTATAGCAGCAAACTCTATATATGCAGCTGGAACGCGCATCACTATTTATTGCACATGAGAGGTAAAAAGCAGAGGGAAGCTGACCCTTTGATTACACAGGGCATGACCATGACTGTCCTCACAGAATGTCTTAGTCATAAACCAACCATGGCTGAATTGTACATCTTTCCTTACATCTTACATTACATCCTTTCCTTCCAGCCTTACATGACCCAACCCATCTCCAGTTCCGTCTCCCAATCACTACTCATAAGTTAAACCAAACCAAACTGTAACCTGAATCAAGATTCTGTAGTGTTTAGATAAACAAAGCAGAGAACCAGGTAGAAATGTTATAAAACTTAGGCACATTGCCCTGACCGGTTTGGCTCAGTGGATGGAGCGTCAGCCTGGGGACTGGAGGGTCCTGGGTTCGATTCCGGTCAAGGGCATGTACCTTGGTTGTGGGCACATCCCCAGTAGGAGGTGTGCAGGAGGCAGCTGATCCATGTTTCTCTCTCATTGGATGTTTTTAACTCTCTCTCCCTCTCCCTTCCTCTCTGTAAAAATCAATAAAATATATTTTTTTAAAAACTTAGGCACATTTATATTTCAAAGAAAAAAAATTAAGACAAACCTTTCCCTTTGTGAAATAAATTTCTGAAACTCAAATAGTATTGCAGCAAGGCAAACACAGTGTCATATGCTAATCAATTTGAATCAATATTTCTTTTGGAAACATGTTCTAATAAGTCACCTTGACATAAAAAGAAAAACAAACAAAAGGATTTCTTTTGGAGGCCTGTGGGGGATGGAAGTATTTTTTATATAAATTTAATCTTAATTAGGTTTATCTTAATCTTACTAAATTTTCTAAATGGCCTTCGTTGCATATGAAGCATAGTAACTTCCATCTTGTATAAAACTGCTATTTGAATTCTCTGCTATTGTTAGATAGTCCCTAGTCCTGTAAACTCTGTCATTATAAACTCTGTCACTTTAAGACAGTCACTTATTCTATAAAATGACTTTGTGTTTAGTTCAAATAATAGAAAAAGCTTCTGCACAGCAAAAGAAACCATCAACAAAACAACAAGAAAACCCACTACATGGGAGAACATATTTGCCAATGTTATCACTGATAAAGGTTTAATCTCCAACATTTATAGGGAACTCATACAAGTTAACAAAAAGAAGATAAACAATCCAATC
Organism: Murina feae; assembly: GCA_004026665.1. Lineage (NCBI taxonomy): Eukaryota > Metazoa > Chordata > Mammalia > Chiroptera > Vespertilionidae > Murina > Murina feae. The sequence continues at coordinate 37,164 of PVJC01013856.1, forward strand.
AAAAAATGGGCAAAGGACCTAAATAGACACTTTTCAAAAGAGGACATTCGGAAAGCCAAGAGACATATGAAAACATGCTCAAAGTCACTAATCATCCGAGAGATGCAAATCAAAACAACCATGAGGTATCATCTCACACCTGTAAGAATGGCTATCCTCAACAAATCAACAAACGACAAGTGCTGGAGA
>PVJC01013857.1:0-37315 GCA_004026665.1 Murina feae
CTCTCCAGCACTTGTCATTTGTTGATTTGTTGATGATAGCCATTCTTACAGGTGTGAGATGGTACCTCATTGTTGTTTTGATTTGCATCTCTCGGATGATTAGTGACTTTGAGCATGTTTTCATATGTCTCTTGGCTTTCTGAATGTCCTCTTTTGAAAAGTGTCTGTTTAGGTCCTTTGCCCATTTTTTGATTGGATTATTTGTCTTCTTTTTGTTAACTTGTATGAATTCCCTATAAATGTTGGAGATTAAACCTTTATCAGTGCTAACATTGGCAAATATGTTCTCCCATGTAGTGGGTTTTCTTGTTGTTTTGCTGATGGTTTCTTTTGCTGTGCAGAAGCTTTTTATTTTGATAAAGTCCCATTTTTTTTTTAATTTTCTCTCTAGTTTCCAATGCCCTAGGGGCTGTATCGGTGAAGAAACCACTTTGGCATATGTCTAAGATTTTGTTGCCTTTGTATTCCTCTAGTATTTTTATGGTTTCCCATTTTACGTTTAAGTCCTTTATCCATTTTGAGTTTATTTTTGTGTATGGTGTGAGTTGGTGGTCTAGTTTCATTTTTTTGCATATATCTATCCAATTTTCCCAGCACCATTTATTGAAGAGACTGTCTTGATTCCATTGTATGTTCTTGCCTCCTTTGTCAAATATTAATTGAGCATATTGGGAACCTGCTTAGTTTTCATTCCATAGTGCGAATTCAACTGTCCTAGGAAAGCCCTTCTGTGGTCTTCCTAGTTCTGGTGAGAGGCTCTCTCTGCGCCCCCACCCCTAAGCATTGTTACCCACTGGCATTGCCCTCCTGGCCGTTATACACAGGGGCAGGGCGCTGAGGTGAGCAAGTCCAGGAGAGCCACTTCCCTGAAAAAATCTGCTTTGCAGGCTGATTCTGGCCTCGGAGGTTGAAGTTCTTAAGTGGAAGCACTGAATCTGCAAATCATTTCTCTGGGGGTTCTGCTAAAACCTGGTTTGAGAGACCTCCTCTCTTGCCCCAAAGTGGGTTCTGATTCTGGGTCCAGCACAACGGTCAGGAGTTGCAGGCTCCTTACTCCCACTTCCTGGCAAATCCCAACTGTTCTCCTGGGAATCCTAGAGCAGCAGTCAACTTGCCCTGTCCTGTGGTGGGACAAGGTCGGGCTGTTCCTCTTGGCTTAGGTCTATGTGTTTTCACTCATGATTCCTTCCTGTTGCTTCACATCCTTTCTTAGTCACCATATCAAGGCCGCAAGATGGTCTTCTCCAACAGCACTGATGCCCACGACCCCCTCTGTCTCCTCGTTCTTCATTGGTCCTGAAAGAAAGGGCAGAGGTGGCTAAGTGGTAATAAATGTGAACTCTGAGAGGCCTGGTCCTGCCCTGGGCCCACTGCCTCCCTGGCAAGGCATCTGCCATGGGCCCTGTCCCTGTGGCACTTGGAAAGGAGTGGGTGGAGGGAGGGGATGCCAGCCACATTTTGTGAGCCCCCTTGTCACAGAAAAGTGTTCACATGTGACAATTTTCACTTCACAAATACCCTTGCGTTCATACACTGGCAGGTGCCCACTGGCAAGTATAAGATCCCTCCCATGTCTTCTTTCCAGAGCCTCAGTCCATGAAGATTTCGTTGCCTCAGAAGCATTCACTGAGCACCTACTTGGCCAAGCCTCAAGGAGGCAGAAATAAGTCAGGCATGGCACCTGTATCCTGGGTGCTTACAGTCACATGGAGATATGCGCAATTAGACAAATCCTAGGGCACGCTGGTAGATGCTAGAAACGCAGTGCCCCATCGCTGCTGAGGGCTCAGAGGAGGCTTCCCCATGGAGGCAAAAGTGCCCGAGGGGCTTCCAAGCAGAGATTTCTGGGAAGTTGGTGAATATACCAGCCTGTGCTCCCCCCAGAGGTCTTGGTTGAACATAGAGATGGAGTCCATTGCAGAAGTGAACTGTAGTGGTCGTTGAAATGAGAGGAAATACAGGCTGAATGAGGAGAGAAGGCAGCCCAGACATAACATAATACTCAAGGGATGTCTGCAAATTGATCACCAGTGGCCTTGAGAATGGATGGGAGGTGAGCTCACCGAGGCAGCTAAGGCCCTGCTGGGCACTTCATCACATTCCAGGAGACCAGCGCTGGACAGGAAGTGGCCTTTTCCCCCAGGACTGCCCTTCCTGTCAGTGTCACCCCCACAGCTCAGCCACCCCAACAGGTCAGCTCACCACCCTCCCTCACACGCTTTTTCAGCATCCCACCATTTACAAACACACTTGCAGCACACAGGGAGTTGGGTCTCAGGTTTCCTGTGACAGGAACCCTGTGCCTTGATTCCTGGGCTCTCAGGGGAGGCCAAAGCTCAGCTGTCCCTGGAGTTTCAGGAATGAGACCTACTTCTTCATTCTAGGCAGCCCCTGAGGCCTAATTCCTTGTAGTAGGAAAGAGGAAGGACAGTCTGAGGGACCTGGGGTCTGCTGTCCCTCAAGGTCCGTCTTCTCAGGGTCCCCTCCAGGCTGTGGATACCCACTCATCCTCGGGTGCCGAGTCCAACAGGAGACACTCAATGGTGCCTTTGCTCTTGGCCCCAAGAGCAGCAGCAATGATGTGAACCCTGCACCTCCCAGATGTGGGGGTGTGGGGAGCTGAGAGCTGTGCCCCCCTCTCCAATAGGAAGATTTCCCCCATGGGGTGTCTTTGAAGATGGAACATTTGTAGTGTGTGAGCCTTAAAACAGAACACTCCGAAGAGCACCTGTTTTTCCAGGGACATCACTTTCAGAATGACACAAAGCCCCTTTTCTGTGCACAGTTCTCTCCATAGGGCACTTCCTAAATGAGTCGACGGATCTGGGTCCAGAAATCCTATCATGTGACTCAACCAGCTTTTTCTTCTTTTTCCAGCCATCCTGATTGAAGCTGAAACATTCCAGGGAAATTCGCTTTCCAAGACTTACACGTCTCCAGAGAGGCAGAAAATAGCTCGCTTTCAGATCCACTGTAAAGACTTCACGTAAAAAAAAAATAAAATAAAATGGAACCCAACACTCCTGGCATCTAACATGAGTACAAATTGAAAACTATACTAGTGTTTACATGGTTTGGGGTTTTATTAGGAAAGTGTTGCCTGGCATTAATACTATGATGTTTAGCTGGAATGGAATTCCCACTCTCCGTCTTCCAGACTCTGGGGAACTGGGAACACCCTGTCCAATGCTCTGGCCTCAGGCTCATTCAAGGAGGAGCAGTTAGGTTCAAGGTGCAAATGGGGATCCCAGCCACCACGGATTTACATATGTAAGACCAAGGTGGTTTCCCACACCTGGGTTGTGGATGGCATCCATCCCTCTGTAGACAGGAGGAAACTGAGGCTCAGATGGATTAAGTGCCTTACCTAAGAAGACCACACAGGTAGTAAGTAAGGAAATAAGACTTTGCCACTGAGTTTGTCTGCATTCATTTGTTAGAGGCCTTGATTCATCCCATTGACTCAATCGTTCTCAACATGCTCAATGTGTCAACATGTGTGTGTGTGTGTGTGTGTGTGTGAGAGAGAGAGAGAGAGAGAGAGAGAGAGAGAGAGAGAGAGAGAGAAACCACTATCTCCCTGGCCTGGACAGGTCATTAGAGGGAGAAATGCACCCAGGTGCTCACACCCAGCCAACCCCGGCCCTCGTGATCACCTGAGCGCTGAAAAGGCCCATCTTCAGCTTTGTGCCTGCGCGCATGGGGAGCCCACAGACAGGCAACGAGACCAAAAGTCTGTGCTGTGTCCACAGCCACGTATGCACAGAGACGCAAGGAGAATGCATTTCCACCCACGCAGGGCCTGCAGCCCTGGGCAGGAGCCGGCCTGTGCCACACTGTACTTAGCCGGTGCTCTCCAATTTCATCATTGCTGGCTCAAAATGGCCTGCAATTTTCATTTCTTTATGGGCTTAAATAATCTATTGCAAATGTCACCAGGAGGCTGGAATGCATTCTTGCCGAGGAAACTGCTCTTTCTGCTCAGTAACGTTCTGGTTGAAGATCGGCCGGGCCGGGTAGCTGTTTCACATTAGCTGGGGACGGTGTTTACATTGGATGCACCGATGTTTAAATCACTGGACAGATTTGTTATTAGTAGGGAGGCAGTGGTACTGTTTGGTCCGAGTATCTGGATAGGGGGCGGGGTTCTGGGGGGGCTTCTATTAGTATTGATAATATTTTACAAGAGGCCTTGCAGGGATGTTTATAATAATAGCAATGGCTGTTTATCTTACCAGGATTATGTTGAAGCAACTTTAATTGTATTCATATTAAACATATCAGTGTTAGAAACTGATGTAATATGTTTAGCATTAATATGAAGGTTGCTAAGTTGGGGGCTTTTGAGATAGAATTAAAGGGCCAGGAAGACAATGGGACATATGGAAAACATTTGGGGGGTTTCTGTTCTTGTCTAACAAGAGGGATTAGTGCATTTGCCGAAATACAGTATAAGATGTACGGTGGGTTGTAACGCCAGCATCTGTTTCCCTTACGACCGCGTCCTCTGCACGGCGCCCGCTTGCTCTAGGGTCCGTGCATTCTCACCAGCTCCACCAAAGCCCACATGTCAGGGATACTTCAGATGCTTTGCAGCTGGCTGTCGCACCCAGAGATGTTTCAGGATGGATTTTGTAATGGCTTATAAAAGTCCCACGTTGTGCGCTGGCAGTTATTGAGTGTGATATAGTGTGCGCAAGAATGTTCCCAGTTCCCTCCGCGCTGTATCCATCAATCTGGCTCTATTGGGGCTGGCAGGATAATGACCGGAGTGAGGCTCTGGACTTTATCTGCAGCTGAAAGAAGCGTCCTAATTATCTACTCATCAGAGCTACCCCGCTCCTGGCTCAGGGAGACACTGCCAGCTCAGGCCCCGAAATTCCAAATCCTCACAGTCACCGACCAGGCCCGAAAAGGTCGAGATGCAGGATTGTGTCCAGCCCAGCTGGGGAATCGTGGTCCCAATAAATCCTGGAAACCCTTCTGATTCCCCAGCTGGAGGCACCGTCCAGTTAACCCATCAAGGCTCTTGGTCCGCCTCCCTCCAGATCGGTTCAGTTCCCGGCCCCGGTGACTTCCAGAGGCTGTGTGACGTTCTGATGGCTCAGACCCAGCGCAGGCAAGTCAGGAGCCCTGGCTGTCCATAGCATACGGACAATCTGCACCTCCCTGCTGAGGCCTCTGGGAGGCGTCCATGGGGGAATATGTGACAGCCCCTCGCAGAGAAACTGAGCACACCAAGCACTTATTATTGGCCAAATTAGAAAACCTCATGGAGCATTAGGCCTCGACAGAAAATGAATGGTTTGCTTGACAGATGTGTCTGTTTTCCAGTAGAACACTCAAAGAATGTGTATCTTAAAATTTTCTTTTTTGCATAACACTTCTCACAAACATTGTCCCGTAAGCCTGCATTATGATCACCATTATTATTTTCAGCCCCATTTTGTTGATGAGGAAGCCAAGGCTCAGAGAGAGGATATGAGTCATCTGTTTGCTCTTCATTGTTTCCTATGTGCTGGCCACGCAGGTAGAGTCCCCGCCACACTGCAGTTAACAAGTGACGGACAGGGGAGTGAACACACAGGGTCGCCAGGTCCGCTTGTCTTTTGCTTCCCCAAGCTGCCTCCCTCCCAGAAAGTTCCCAGGAGACCTGCACACGTAGGAGGGGCTCAAGGTGGAGCACATGCATAAGCAACTATAATGTAAGGTGCAAAGAACTTAGGAGGCAAGAGAGAGAGTGTGGTGAAATTTTAGGAAAGGCAGAGACAACAGTTGATAGGATGCAAAGGCCTCGCAAAGGAGTTAGAATTTGAGCTGTGCTTGGAAAATCAGTACGACTTACACGTGCAAAGGAAAGAATGGCGAGCTAGGCAGAGGGGACAGAGTGAGCAAAAGTCTAGGGCAGGAAAGAAGCGGGAATGTGGAGAATAGCAGGTATTTTCCTTTGGTTCCCAGTGATTCCAGTGATGGGGATAGGAAGCGGGGAGTGGCAGATCCCACTGAGTACTGATGTGCAGCTGATCAAGGCAAGCTGACAAGCTAGGCTTTTCCCTTTAAGAAATGGGGAACCAAGAAATGCGTTAGAGCAGGACTATTACATACCGGTACATGATCAGAGCTGCTTTCAGATGATTAAACTGAAAGCTTTGGATGGAGTGGATAGCGGGACGAGGAAGGCCAGCCTGACCAATGGCAGAGTAATCCAGGCTAAGGCAAGGGAGGCTTTCACAGAGGTGTGAAGGGGGAGAGAATATGCATGCCAGAGAGGCAGGAAGTAGAAATGTGACCACATATGACTATTTCCTCACTCTGCTCCTTGAAGGGCCATCAGCAACAGCTCAAATGAGAGAGGCCAAGGAACAAGCCGTGTGGCAGCAACATTCAGCCCAGATGGTGTTTCCCAGGCACTAACGGTTGGAGTCTCTATTTCTTACCTTGGAAATGTATTCTGGAGGATGTATGAGTTTGCTCAGGCTGCTATAACATTGTACCACAGACTGGGGGGCTTAACAGAAATTTCTTTTCTCACAATTCTGGAGGCCAGAAGTCCAAGATCAAGGTGTCAGTGTGGTGTGTTGTTCTAGGCCTCACTCTCCTTGGCTGGTGATTGGCCATTTTTTCCCTGTCTTCTGGTGGTCTCCCCTTTCTTCCTGTCTGAGTCTGAACTTCCTCTTCTGATAAGGACATCAGCCATATTGGATTAAAACCCACCCTAATAGCCTCATTTTAACTTAATTATCTCTATAAAGATCCTGTCTCCTCCTAAAGTCACATTCAAGGTACGAATTTGGGGGGAACACAGTTCAGCCCATATCAGAGAAATTTACAGTTTCCCCCCACATGCCCGGTGTCACGTGAGTTCACGCCAAGCCAGAATAAAAGAAGACAGACACCCAGACTCTCCTCACCTCCCACCAGCATCAGGAAGAGCCAGGAGTGGGGAGCGGGTGGGATCTAGAAGCAGCCTGCCCAGGTTCAAATCACAGCTCCAGGACTTACTAGCTGCGTAGCCTTGCCAGAATTGCTTATCTCTCTGTGCCTGAATTTTCTCATTTGTAAAATGGAGCTAATTGTAATCTTCACCTGATAAACTCATTATGGGGGTTAACTGGGTGAACATATGTGCATATCTTAGATGATGCCTGGCATGTACTAAGTGCTCAACACATGTTAATCATGGCATCCATTGATATACTGGGTCCCAGCTGCGATGGAGGTGGTAGACGTTTGAAGGCAGTAGGTCAAGAAGGGATTTACCAAGGAGAAAAATTGTCCAGGAGCTTTTCTTAGCATTTTACAAAGGTGACAGGAATGTGTACACAGGCTAGAAAAGTCCCAGTCCTTGCCTTGATGCCATTATACATGTCCTTTACCCTGACTCACCCTGAGTGCCCAGCAGCACAGACCAGGGACTGGCAGGAGGGAGGGCTGGTTCTGACCAGCGTATCAGGGGAGGGGGAGCCTGCACAAATCACTGGAACACTGAAGGGACCAGACCATGTGGTTTAGTAATACAAATACTACATGGTGGTAGGGGTGGGGGCCACAGGAAATGAGTGACTATGTTGCATGTCAAGTCAAATCTTGCCTTGTAGGGGTGTCCCCCAGACCTAGGAACTAGGGTGAGGTGTGCAAGGCACTGAACTCAGGCACAAAATTTAAGGGATGCCCAAACCCAGCAATCCAGATAAAATTTCATTTTAGTGCAACCTCTTTCCAAATCAAAATTAATACAAAAATAAATCCATGGTGAGCAAAGCATCAGAACTTCAAATAAAGACAAGATTGGACCCTGCCTTTACATAATGGCCTCGCTTGCCACACCCTTTTCCTGCCCTGAACCCCCAAATCTCTTCGTGAGCCTCGCCTCACTCTCTATGACCCAGAACTAGGTCCTGGTCTTAAGCTGCTCCTCATCTGAGGGCAGAAATAGTCTTGCTATTTCTGAGCTATGAAATTTGGGGAATTTGTTCCACCTCATCTGTAACATGGGTCTAGTATCCCCTACATCACAAGGATATTATGAGACTTAAGACAAAAGAGCCTGAATGTATTATGGCATCTAGTTCCATGTCTGAAACATTATACTCGAGAAATATTTACTAGAGCTAGAGAGATCATATTAGATCTGTTCTAATGGGGTTCACACATCACTGTGTGTGGGCGTTGAGTGCAAAATTGATGCTCAAACCCAGTAGGACATCTTCACAGATTGCACAGTGTAATTAACATGTAGACCTTTAACTTGGTCCTTAAGAGGAGGATGGTGTGTGTGTGTGTAAACCCAGTTTAAAGGGTTCCTCCAGACCTAACAAAGGTGTACACATTAGAGTACCATTTCATAGAGGGGACTCGTGTGGCTGAGCAGACGTGCACACTTCCCAACATTGCACAGGCAGGGTATCAAGCCAAGCTGGGGCCGGCGGCCAAGACAGAAGACTGGGCATTGTATCTGAGGTCCTCACAGAAGGGACGTGGTGCTCTGTACAGGGCTGGTGATGGTTCCAGGAGCTAGTATGGGGTGGAGCATGGGCCATATGGGGAGGCAAGTAGTGTCCAGCCTGCTGCCACCCACACTCTCTTGCTTCCTGGAAGCAAGGAGAGTCCCGATTTATACCTGCTGTCCTGGCATAACTTGTGAGGAGCTCATACTCTTACTACCAAACATGCCTTGGTCTGGATAGAAACCTACAGCATCGCCCTGATCATAGCACCTTTCAGGCAGAAGACATTGAGCTGTGCATTTTTTTTCCTCCCAGGAATCCCCTCCATTGGACAAAAACTCCCTCAGGGCCAGGTCTGTGCGCTCTCTCAGTTTCCCCAGTGGCTGGCCCAAGAACCAGCTCAGAGCAGACACGCTCAAAATGTTCCTAAATGGAACTAAATCGAGGAAGCCGCACAATGCATCTTCTCTGCTGTGAGTCTGCCCTCCCTCTGCTGCCCATAAAGGCTTTCATTCCTGGTCTCTGACGCCCCTGAGGAAGGGACCACTGTCTGCAGAGCCACTGTTCTGGGAGTGAGTCAGAAAGGAAAGCAGAAATGAAAGTGAGCCAGAAAGTGAGAGGCCCCGCCTGGATTGCACTTGGCGTGAAATAAATGCCGAAGGCACACCCTGCAGGATAGGGACGGGGTTCTGCTCCTCCCACTGCGAGCAGCGCAGCAGCCAGACCCCCACACAAAGCACAGCCTCTGCCAAACATTCAGCTGAGAAACCTGCACTGTGAGGCATAGGGAGCCAGAGGCAATGGCTGGTCCGGTCCGAGGCTGGGAGGAGGCCCTGCTTGGCATCACCCTGTGCCTATGTGTGAACCTCCTGGTTCCCATCTTTGGTTCCCAGATGCTCCTCTCCTTAGGGACAGTCCTTCCAGGTTTCTGTCTTTGCCCCTGACCTTGGCTCTGAAGGGAGCCTGCCTCTCTTGCCTCATCATTACATGGCTTTCCTCTCCAGCCCCTCTTCAAGGCCACCTTTTCTTAGGTCGGTGGTTCTCGGACTTTATTTACTACATCCAAGTCCTCACAAGGCCTGATAAAAACAGGTCACTGGGTCTCCCCATCCCTGGATTTTCTCCTTCCGGAGGTCTGGGGTTGAGCCCAAGAATGTACGTTTACAAGCTCCCAGGTGATGCTGATGCTGATGCTGAGGGCCGGGGAACACACTGTGAGAACCTCCGCTCTTTATCCTCTTCAGGGAAAGGCCTGCTGCCAGCAGCTAAACCGTTCTCTACACCATCAACCCTCCTGGCTGCACATTCGAGTCGGGGGTAGGGGGTGGCAGGGGAGGTTGTGAAAGGTCCCCGCAGATATTCAGATCCGACAGTGGGACCCAGGCCATCCCCACTGTTTAAGGCTGCTCAGGTGATTCCAAGGTGCATTCAAGGCTAAGAAACACTATTTTCCAGAAACTTGATTTTCCTCAGCTTTTCTGCCAATCACAGCTTCCCTTCTAATCTGACCTGAGCAGGTCCCAGTTTTCCTCCACTCGTGCTCAGCAAGGTCTTTCTAACCTCACTGCAAGGTTCTCTCACATGGAATCCATCTGGCAGGACCAAACTCTGTGACACCTTCACACAATATTCTCTAAATGCTAGTTCATTTATTTCATGGGCATGGTGAGGGGTGAGAGAGAAGCAGGTCCTAATATATGGTGACAGGAGAAGATTTGACTTTGGGTGGTGAGAACACGATGCAATATTCAGATCCTGTAACATAGAAACCCATACCTGAAACCTGTACGTTCATATGGACCAATGTCACCCAGTAAATTTAATTTTAAAATAAATAAAGCATCATAATAATAATGGGGGTGGTGAGAAAATTCTATCTTAATACAGATTATATTCAGAAACAAGTTCTCCTGATAACTTGCTTTCATGGCCAAAGGAGATTAAATGTTCTCTTTTAAAAGAAAAATCCACCCAGCAGGCAGGGCTCAATGGTTGAGCGTCGACCTATGAACCAGGAGGTCACAGTTAGATTCCAAGTCAGGATACACAGTTTGGGACGTGTGCAGGAAATAGCCGATCAATGATTCGCTGTTTCTGTCTCTCTCTCTCCCTCTCCCTTGCTCTCTGAAATCAATTTTTTTTTAATCCCATTTTTGTGATTTTCTGAATCAGACTCACTTCTCAGGAGGACTAATAAAGGGTTTCAAGTTAGAGAGTAACATGAGTCACGGACATAAAGCACCACATCAACAGGCTCGTGGGTTTGAGAGGCTCAGCTGACAGCACCTGCCTGAGCACGTCACAGAAATCCGCAGCCCAACGAGGCAATCGCTGGTGAGGCTTTTTTCTTCAACGACCACTCAAAGGCGTTTTGTGCTTGGATGAGAGAGGGACCGGTTTACGTTTTGCCAATTATGTAAAGCATTGCACACGGAGGTTCTAAATAAACTGGCACCGTATTTCCAGTCCCTTCCCAGGAAATTTGGCCCGCGGAGGATGGATGCCTGGGATGCGGTCCAGCTGGCCTTCCCCTCCATCCCTGTTGGCTTCCAAGTTGTTCTTTCCATCACAAGCATCCACAGAGGTGGACACGATAACCATTCCTGCTCGGCAGAAGAGCTGGCTCTTCCAGAAATCAGGGAAGAGAGATTTCCAGCTGCAGGAAGTTAGCACCAATGCCCCGTGCAACGGAGAGGCCAAGTAAGCTGCGGCCTCCAACGCATGGATTTGAAGAATGAATGTCACGTGGCAAAGGGAAGTTTGGAAAGCTCTTTCAAGAGTTCAGTTTAGGAGAGGAAGGGGGAGATAAGAGAGGCAGCTGGTAAGAAGGCAGAGCCGAAGGGGAATTTTGTTTGTTTGCTGGCTTGTTTGTTTTATTTGATCAGATTAGAGAGACTTGAATTCATAGGTGTAGGTCAGAAGGACTGGAACAGACCAACAGATAAACAGAGTAAAGTGTGTACTAGTAACAAACACGTGGCGTTTTGTCATTCAAGAGGCAAAAAGGATAAGTGATATTTACCAAAAGTTTGCTTCATTTTGCTGCCCTTCTGTGAAGTCCCTGCCTCCCCCCCCCCCCCGCTTCCCTGCCGCCCCCCAACTTAGGAGTACTTTATTTGTAACAAACTCCCATAGAAGATACACATTATGGGGTGATGGGAGGGTTTATCATAGGGAAGGGACTTCTGGAAGAAGATTGGGTCATAATGGCAAATATTACAACTGGATTTCTAAAATTCTATTGAGAGTGGCTTTAAAAAATTTCGTTAGTTTTGTTTTATATTTTACTAGAGGCCCAATGCACAAAATTCATGCAAGAGTAGGCCTTCCTTCCCCCAACTGCCGGCACCAGCTTCCCTCGCAGCCCTGGCTTCTTCTAGAGGACATCCGGTCTAACTAGCATATTATGCTTTTATCATAGATTGAGTTAAAAAATTAAAGTGTACTGTACTAATCTCGGCGTAGAGCCTGTTGAATTTTTACATGTGCATATACCTACCTACCACCTGTTCAAGGTACAGAGCACCTTCGAAGGCTCTCTTATGCCTCTCCCAGTCAACACCCCACCCCCAAACCACCGCTCAGACTTCAGTCTCTGTAGGTTCAGTCTTCTGTTCTTGGACTTCATATAAATGAAATTACATATAAATTACTTCCTTTGATCAACATAATGCCTGTGAGATTCATCTGTGTACTAGAGAGTGTTTTGTTCACTTTTATTGCTCTAGAATAGTCTATTATATGAAAATATTGCAATTCTACTGATAGACATTGGATTACTTCTAGTTTAAGGCTCTTGTGAGTCAGGTTGAGAGTATCCTAGAACATGCCTTAGGTGGACATTCTTTTTTCTCTCGGTGGTATATCTGGGAGTGACATGGATAGGTCCTTGGTTGGTGTGCGCTCAGCTGTAGGAAATAAGAGCAAGGGTGTTTTGAGGTTTGGAGGCTTCCCATGAACCACGGGATAAGACCAGAGATTTGTAACACATGGTGCCTTCTGTTCCACTGCCCTTGTCTACTTCTCTAACCTTACCTCTCACCATGGCCCTCTTCACCCCACCCAGTAGCCATCTGAACATCACACATTTCCCCTGACCTTCTTAATTGTCTGGTGTCTCCAGGCCTGTGCTCTTGCTGTCTCCTAGGCCTATGATGCCTTCCTCCCTTTCTCTATTAGAAAAACCCTATTGACCACTGAAGACAATAGACCAAAATTACTCCATCACCAGATCATTCGCCAGCCTTTCCCCGTCTCCCCAGCCTGTAACACTCTCACCTGTGCACTCAACCTTCTACACTTCCCTGGATTAGCTCCAACACTCAGTGTTGGGATTACTTGGTTATGAGACTCTAACCTCCTGCAAGACAGGGCCTGCACCCTGGTCACCCCTCTGTCCTCAAGGACCTCAAACTAAGAAGGGTCTTAATAAATACCTTTCAAATTTAACGAACGAACTGGATTTCAAACAAATAAGGAAGATGGCCTATTTTGTTTTCCTCCCCAGTGATATGACAATAAGAGGTGAACCACCCAGGTTCTATGACATTTCAGGTGGCATTGCTTGTCAGATCTGCCGCTCATAGTAAAACTGAAAGTGAACCAGACCCAGAAGTGGGACTTCTGAGTGATCATTTCCTTCTCTCCTCAACACTTTCCAAACTCTAAAGGACATGCTGGTGACTCAGACCTTGTCTGGGTCCCCTAATACCAAACACTTGATACAAAGTGTTTTTTGTGTGTGTTTTTTGGCAAACTGTCCAGATGTTTCCAAATATCCAGATGTTCTCCCTGATATAACCCAAACAACTCTGTGTGTTTGTCACAGTTTATTAAGATATTTCTTATCATGAAAACAGAACTTGGGTTGAGTTGAAGATTCAGTCAAGACAGAGCCAAGGGCAGAAACTTTGACCGACTCACTGTATCCTAGAGGTTGCCTGAGGAACGTAGCCCAGAGCTGCACCCAGAAGCCATGCCTGAGGTGTGCAAAGTCCAGGGGTGGCCAGGTGTGCTTCTGCTGATCACCCAGATATGTGACGGAGCACCTCTCTCACTGGTCCAGACCTTGTCAGCCAGGCTGCAGTGTCCTAGAATACGCCTTTCCCCAGACATGTCATGAACTTGAAACTGCTAAGCCTGAGCTTGTGCTCACTCCTTTGTCTAAAATGCCTGTTCTCATTCCTGCCCAGCCCATCCTTCCAATCCCAGCACCCAACCACCCCCATGGAGCAAAAGAAAGTGATCTTTTGCTCTCAATCTCCTCTCTGTCAAAATCCTTCCAAGAGTCGCCTCAAATGCCTAATCCCTATAGATATTGGATTACTTCTGGTTTACTTCCTGTTTGTTTAAAATCCCGTTCATTTGTGCCTAGCCCGGTGGCTCAGTTGGTTAGAGCATCATCCCAAGACACCAATGACCTCATACTACCCAGCTACCAAGTTCTCCCAACAACCCACCCTCTGCTTCTTTTCTGAGGATCACCTGGCAAGTACTACATTTTAGCACAACTCTCTATGCATATATTACTGCCTCCCACAAGTAGTAAGTGCTTGAAGGGCATAGTCTATATCTGCTATGGATTTGTGTTTCCTAAGGAAAATGACAGTCACTTTAAAATATTGATTGAATGTGACAATTCCAATTTCTGACTTATGGCATCATCTGGATATCCTAAAGTTGAGGAAACAGTGGAAAGAGCTCTGGATTAGGAGTCAGGCTGACCTGAGTTCCACACCGGAACTGCCACCACCTTGCTCTGTGTCTTTAGACAAGATGCCTCTCCACTCTGGGCCTCATTTTTCCCCATCTGTGAAGTAACAGTGTCTCCAAAACTGGTGTAATGAGATAGCTATTAAGGCAGAATTAGATGTTGCCCGATTATGTCAACATTTCCATTTCCTAGTCAGAATTAGAGAGGAGTGATTATTTTGGGTCATAACTTCTTTGTTTGGGGGAAATCACCTTCAGTATAAAAATCTAACGGAAAAGGAAGCTATAGCAGAACTGAGTGTGCCTTTGTGTGGAGCACTGGCATTCAGGCCGAACTTATTTCTATATCCCCAATACCCTTCCTGGCCTGGCATGGGAGGCTCAAGGTCAGTGTTTAGTGAATGAATGAAGGTTTCATCCAGCTGAGACTCAGGCAAGGCAGAACTGGGGACAGGGAGGAATCTGGCCTTTCAGAACTGAAGCATTCAATCGGAGAATATCTATAGCTAGGCTACCGAGCTGAGCACCGGAGAACTAGACTTGGGTTTCCTAAATTATATTCTGGCTCATTAGAATTCCTCCTTGAGCCTGGGTAAGGCCAAACCTCTCCCTGGGAGTCCAGTGGCTCCAGTTGTTAGGAGGGGAGAATTGTGCTGTTCAGGAGCCTGACAATGTCTAACCGGGTCACTCTTGAGGACAAGTCAATGACATATTTCTTAAGGGCCCTTTGAGCTCTACAGTTTCCCTGGTCTCTACCTGCCTGCTCAGTGGGGCCTCCTGACCTCTGTCTTCATCCATCCACTCTCCCCTTTTTCTCCTTTACCTCCTGGATCACACAATGGCAGGTTACACAAAAGCCGCAAATTCCAAGCTATATGTAGCATAGAGCGGCTGTTTGTCCCAAAATACCACGTCGCTGACTACAGCAAACACAAATTACAAGCTTTATCTAATCACAGTTATGTGCCCAGTCATTTTTGGTTTCCAAAAATGACGGCAAGTGGCGTGCTTCTGCAGCTGGTGGTGGCACTGGCTTGGGTTTCAGATCTCGAGTGCACACAGATGCGCACAGAGACGGGCATCCCAAGTGACCGAGTCAGAAAGGGAAATAGGAGAGGGAAGGGAGGAAGTAGGACTCCGGTAAACAAAGCCCTCTGGTTTGGATCTCAGAAATAAGTTATTTGAAATTATCATGTTGCATCGCACCACGCCAAAGGTTACCGGCGGTCATCGCCCCAGCACACCGCTTTCTCATGTAGATGACACCAAAGGAGTCAGCGAGTGGCCACACCAGGCACTGGAGGAGATGGAGCTCATTTAAAAGTCATTGATTTTGTTTGGGGGTTGGGTTTCTTTGCTTCTTCACTTGTCACCCACCGTGGATGCAGTGGTGTCGAGGAAGGAACACTGGGCTTGGCGTTCGGAACGTGGATTATGACCATGACCTTGTCAGCCCCCTTCTCTGAGTGACCTTCTGAACAGGTGGGGCTTATCACACCACCCACCTCCCCAGGGTGATGGGAGGTAAGATGAGGGGACTATGAAGCACCAGCCACACATTGGGCACAAATCAGCCCGGATGAAAGGGACTGAGCCGTGCACTAGGACCTGGGTGCTCTCTCTGCACCTTTTCATCATAACCATTTGACTGCCCCTCCACCCCCTCATGAGTGGGCTTTCATTGGCCGGGAGCAGGCAGCAGAGGGGCCCAGCCTCTGTTGTCATGCAGTGCGGCTTCAGTTTTCTGCATGATGAGCTCGGCCTGTGATTCAGAGCGTCAAACACTCGCCACTTAAAATAAGCCGTGTTCCACTCAGAGGCCAGGGCATGTGTGCGCACGCGGAAGGCAGCCCCTGTGCGCTTTAAATAGCCCAGGGACGAGCTTCAGCGATTCTCTCTGCTAAAGCACTGATGAGAGTGCGGCCTGTGAATAGCCACGGTCCCCTACACCAGCTAGAAGTTGCACGAGGCCATTGTTTCCAGGGAATGTGAGCTGCCACCCTGGGTGTCTACGGCGGCAGGGCCTGATGCTCCGGGGCCAGCAGAGAGGGGAGAAGAAGGATGGACAAGTCTACCAGCGGCAGCAGCGATAACCATGAAACAATGAACGGTCCGATCTCAAATGGACTCTCACTTCCCTAAACTATAAATAAGTCAGCATTTTCTTTCCTTTGCTTCAATACCCTGTTAGTACTTCTCGTGAATGGGGCCGTTAGGAGAAAGAACTGGATTGTGAATGTCCACGAGGAGCTGGGTCGTGCTGGCACATTCAGCTCTGGAAAGGAAGGTTCCTTTCAGCGGGAGCTTTCTGTCGGCCAGTTCCTCTTGGGAAATGCGTTGGAATAAGACTCTTACCCGAGGAAGCAGCGTTATGTTTTTACCCGCCATTGTACCTGCTGCTAACAGCTTCATTCTCCAGCTCCCCCGCTGGGTCGGTATGCAGTTAACTAGAAGTCATCGTTTTTTTTCAGCCTCTGCCACCTTAGCAAAGGAAAAACACTGGAGCTAATGCGAATGCAGGAGGCCAACGTGGGTGGATTTCTGACTTCAAGCAGAAACCCGGGGAGAAATCGCAGTGATGCTGAAAAACCAGCCTTTGCAGTCTCTACTATGTGTCACACATTATACTGCAGGGTTTCACACCCCTTATTTCATGTCATCCTCAGAACAGTCCTAGGGTGCAGGTGGTTTTATTACCATTTTATCAATAGCGAAGCTGAGATTTGGCGATAAGTAACTTGCTCAGAGTATTTCTGTTTCTTCTGGCTGCCGAGAAGCTCAAGGTTAAATCTGGTCAAATTCAAGGGCACAGGGGAGGGGGTTGGTTGTACTTGTGGTTTTCTCATTCCCAGCTTCGTCTTTTTCTTCTGCCCCTACTTTCCCGTTTTCTTTCTTCCCTGCTTATAATTTAGTTCTGCATTTTTCCTGTAGTATAAAGCAACCTTAAATCTTATTTGGAAGACAGAGTGAGTTGTCAATAAGCAAAAGAGGAACAGCCAGGCAGCAACATAGCCAAGACGGGAACTTGCGTCCCAGGTGCCGGAGCCGGCTGCCCTCCCACATGCTCTCTGCTCCACATGGGACCATCTCCCTGGAAATGTGTTTTTGCAAAGGGAACCTACAGGAGGTCAGGAGGAGACTCCCAATGCAAAACTACCTCAGGCTACTTGGGTTCCGGCTGACAATGGACAGGGGGAGACAGAGGTGGAAGCCATATTTCAGATCTTTGTGTGGAAGAATCTTCCTATGAAAGAACTTGGCTCCTTTGGTGAGAGGCCCAGAGAGTGAGGACCCGAGACTGAGTAACCAAGAGTGGCTCCCGACCTTGGTAGAGGCACCCCTCCACATCGCTTAGGGAACGTAAATGTCCTAGCGTCTCTTTAGGGGTGCATTCTAGCGTCTCTTTCAGGTAGTACCTTTTCAGGTCTACCTGAAAAGAACCATCACAGTGATTCAAAGCTTTCCAAAGCGGTGGGGGTACAGGTGAAAGGGCAGTAACTTATAGTCTCTTTGCGTGTCAGCTAGAAACAGTTGTGAAAGTGAACAGGGGCAACGGAACCTATTAATAACACATACAAATGTCTGGCAAGCTTAAACAGGTCAAAGGAAGCTACACATTGTGATTGGGAGAAAATTAAAAGGAAATGAAATTAAGTGCCCATTTGTGGCAGGCATTGAGCTGCATGTTTCACATCCCATGCCCTGCGGCATTAGGGCGCAGCCCTCTGAAGTAGGCCCTGTTATCTCTCTGTGGGTAAGTGGGGAGTAAGACTCAGGGTGGTTCAATAACCTGGACAAGCTAGCTGGTGCCAAGACGGATTCACACCCTGGGACAGTCCAGTTGTAAAGTCCCGCTCTTTCTACCCCGCTGCACCACTCAGGAGCAATGTCTCCAGTTCACTCTACGCTGACCCACCCAGTAATGGATGTGTACCCTAAAGGGACACTAACCCCAATATCAAATGGTCTCCTTTTAGAACTTAGGGATATATAAAGCTCATAGGAATTATAAACACATGAGAACATGCATACAAAACACAAAATGCTGGAAAAATAAGCAGACCTACCATGAGTTCAAATCACAAAGCAGCAATAATAAAAATTGACAATATTCGAGATTAGAGAACATGAATATTTATAACAGAAAAAAAGTACATATGAGCATTTAGTATATAATCAAGAAAGCATCAAAACAAATTAGGATAATTAACTCTGATTCAATCACTTATTTTATGTAGCAATCACAATTTGGAGATAAGTTATTTTAGATTACACTTTATATGATATGAAAAAAATAAACCCCAAGTAAATTTAAAAAGTAAATTATTAAAACAAGCCATAGAAATAACAGAAGTAAAGCAGAATATTTAATCACAAGTTTGGAGGAATGTATATTTGATAAAAAGCAAATAATAATATAACTTCTAAAGGAACAAAAAAAATTCAACTCTAACAACTCTTCAAAATAATATAACTCTATTCAATAAAAACAACAGTCATTGTAAAAGTGAAGCTATTTGTTTCTAAAAATCTGGCACAGATGTTAACTTTTATGCATATGATACACATGTAGCCAGCACAATTCGGACCCAACAGTAATGGGTAAATGTCAATTAACACAGGACAGTCCTACAGAGGAAATCAACATATTTTTAACCTCAGAAAATAAACGTGTAATGAAGCACCATTCGAGACATACTTTCAGATTGCACTATATTTTGGTTTTATTCTTTAAGAAAATAGTATAATAATAGATAACAAGATCCTTAACACAATTTGTACCCTTTGAGCCAGTAACTCTATCCTAGAAATTAATACAAAAGAGATAATCTAAAAGAATCAAAATTTGTCAGCACATTTCTTTTTGTGGTATCGATATGAGAAGACAGGTGTTAGCTGAACCTGCTGTGGTCATCATTTCACAGTGGATGTAAATCAGACCATCATGCTGTGGGCATGGCAATTATTCCTCAGTAAAGTTGGAAACAAATTTATCAATGCACAGAGTCTTTGCTATGTTATCTAAGTGAGTAAACAAAATTCTAAACACCAAGATTCTTTGCAGTGTTATCGACATGATTAAAAAAGAAAGTCTTTCGCATGAGTGACCAAGAGGAGCGAAATGAGGAAATGATTGTGGTATAAGGACCTGATGGGATTTCGGGCCAACACTCTGAGATGAGGCAACAACAATCTTGTGTGGAGTGGAAAGGGCAGGTCACGAGGCTAAATGTGGACTGAGATCACAGTCATAGACACATGTGCAAATGAAAATGCTGGCAAGGCTGCAGAACGTGGCAACTTTTAGGAAAGGACTGTGATGAATGTTTTCCATATTTTGAATTCCCCTCAATGTTGTTTTAATGACGCTTTAACCATAACTTCAAACCGAATGTCAGCAGAGTTTGAGCATCCATGGGACACCTGCACTGGCTGGAGCTCCTGAGGATGCCACGAGCAGTCCTGCCGGCCAGGTGGAGTGCTGCTCCCAGATAGAAAGACAGAGTGGAGAGACTCGGGGTCCCTGTTCGCAGTATGTGTCTATGCTGGACCTGGAGCTACTACAAGAGAGTGCCATACACCAGGCGGCTTTAACAATGATCATGTATTCTCTGACAGCTCTGGGGGCTAGAAAGCTAAAGTGTCCATAGGACCAGACCCTCTGGACTCTGGGCAGAATCCTTCCTCTCTTCTTCCTCACTTCTGGTGGTGGCCAGCAACCCCTGGTGCTCCTTCATCTGCTGCTGCATCACCTGGCATTCTCTCTCTCTGTTTTTACATTCCCTCCTTCTAACGACACAAGTCATATGGGACTGAGGGCCCACCCTCGTATGATTCTATCTTGCTTACCTGCATCCACAATGACCCTACTTCCAAATTAGGTCGTATTTTATAAGAATTTCAAAACATCTTTTCTTGAGAAACACAATTCAATAGTGTTTGGCCCAGGAACTTTCCAATACGACCTGCCCTATCTCCAAAAAATCCAGATGGTTATAAGCCTTACTCCTCCACTTCTGTCAATTCTCCCATCAATATGATATAGTAGGAAGTCGGCCAATAAACATTCAATTTCATGGTAGCCATTTGGCACTGTTTTGCACCCAGTCACAGACACTTCTTGCTGGAATTGCTATGGAAGACTGAAGTAATGACCCCAAGGAGGGGTGTTTTTTATTTGTTTGTTTTTAGTCTTTATTGTTGCAAGTATTGCCAAGATTCTCCTTTTACTCCAATTGACCTCTTCCAGCCCGCTTCCTATCCCTTCTCCCTGAGGCCTTCACCACAGATTGTCTGTGTCCATGGGTTATGCATATATGCATACAAGTTCATTGGTCGATCTCTTCCCACGCATCTTCCCCTGCCTTCCCTCTGAGGTTCAACACTCTGTTCATGCTTCTATGTCTCTGGGTCTATTTTTGATCATCAGTTTATTTGGTTCATTAGATTCCACATATGAGTGAGATCATGTGATACTTACCTTTCTCTGACTGGCTTATTTCACTCAGCATAATACTCTCCAGGTCCATCCATGCTGTTGCAAATGGTAAGACTTCTTTCATTTTTATAATTGTGTTGTATTCCATTGTGTAACTGTACCACAGTTTTTTTTATCCACTCATCTACTAATGGGCTGTTTCTAAATCTTAGTTATTGTAAATTGCACTGCTATGAACATAGGAGTGCATTTATTCTTTCAGGCTTCTTAGGATATATTTCTAGAAGGAGGATCGCTTGGTCAACTGGGAGTTCCATTTTTCGTTTTTTTGAGGAAACTCCATACTGTCTTCCACAGTGGCTGCACCAGTCTGCATCCCCACCAGCAGTGCACGAGGGTTCCTTTTCCACAACCTCACCAACATTTGTCCTTTGTTGATGATAGCCATTCTGACAGGTGTGAGGTGATACCTCATTGTTGTTTTGATTTGCATCTCTCATATGCTGACTTTGAGCATTTTTCATATGTCTCTTGGCCAACTGTATGTCCACTTTGGAGAAGTGTCTATTTAGAGCCTTTGCCCATTTTTAAATTGGATTGTTTATTTTCCTCTTTTTAAAGTTATATGAGTCCCCTATATATTTTGGAGATTAAACCCTTATCAAATGTATCTGGCAAATGTGTGCTCCCTTGTAGTAGGCTCCCTCTTCATTTAGTTGATGGTTTCTTTTGCTGTGCAGAAGCTTTTTATTTTCATGTAGTCCCATTTGTTCATTTTCTCCTTAGTTTCCATTGTCCTAGGAGATGTATCGGTAAACATATTGCTACAAGAGATGTCTGAGATTTTGCTGCCTGTGGTTTATTCTAGGACTTTTATAGTTTCACATCTTACAGTAAGTCTTTTGTCCACTTTTTAGTTTATTCTTGTGTATGGTGTAAGTTGGTGGTCTAGTTTCATGGTTTTGCATGTACCTGTCCAATTTTCTCAGCACCATTTACTGAAGAGACAGTCTCTGCTCCAATGTATGTTCTTACCTCCTTTGTCAAATATTAATTGAGCATAGTGGCTTGGGTTGATTTCTGGCTTCTCTGCTCTATTCCATTGATCTATACGCCTATTCTTGTGCCAGTACCAGGCTGCTTTGAGCACAATGGCTTTGTAGTATAACAATATCAGGTACTGTGATTCCTCCAACTTTGTTCTTTTTTAAAAATATATATTTTATTGATTTTTTACACAGAGGAAGAGAGATGGATAGAGAGTTAGAAACATCAATGAGAGAGAAACATTGATCAGCTGCCTCCTGCACACTTCCTACTGAGGATGTGCCCGCAACCAAGGTACATGCCCTTGACCGGAATCAAACCTGGGACCTTTTAGAAGCTCTATCCACTGAGCCAAACCAGTTAGGGCTGTTCTTCTTTCTCAAGATTGCTGTGGCGTTCTTGGTCTTTTTTGGTTCCATATAAATTTTTGGAGTGTTTATTCTAGGTCTGTGAAATATGCTATTGGTATTTTAATAGGAATTGCATTGAATCTGTAGATTGCTTTGGGTGATATAGACATTTTATGATGTTGATTTTACCAATCCGTGAACATGATATATTCTTCCACTTGTTCATGTCTTCCTCTATGTCTTTTTTCAACATCCTGTAGTTTTTGGAGTACATATATTTTACCTCCCCCAAGGAGGGTTCTTAGAGGAGCTCACTGACTTGAGGATTGAGTTACTGGATTGCATGGTGTTCTATTAGTCTCTCATTGCCCTGGTCTCAGCAGCATTTAGGTAAAGTCAGCATGGGATTTGCCCCAGATTTATTACAGTGGCTGATTCCTGTCACCCTTAGCTTTGGGGACTTTAGAGGCCACAGTAGAGGGTACATGGCAGCAAGCTGTGATCACAGAGTGGACTGGCATGGACAGAAGCCAAGCAGGGCATACCCCTAATTCAGAAATTCTAGCCATGTTCTGCAGAATTGTGTAGGGGTGACTTAAATCACTCTTCCAGCAATTCAAAATGTTCTAGAGAAACTAAAAGGTTTCTTGGAGAAGATTCCCAAGCTCTGATGGAAATAAAGTCTCACTGCCATCTGTGTAGCTTCCCTTTCCTGATCAAGTCCAAACATGATTGCATGTGCTCACAATTTGTCATCAACCAACCTCTCTAGCCTCACATTTTACTCAACCCTACTTGCTCGCTTGATCACTCCTCAACAGACCTTCTAACTTACCACACCCTTTGCAGGAGACCCCCTTCCTAGGGGCTGCCTCTCTGGCTTCACTGCCTAGAGAACAGAAGCTCAAAGAGTCCTCCTCTACACATGCCCATGATCATTTGCTGTATTTTCTCCATTCATTTATTAAGTTCATTCAACATTTAGAAAGCCATTGAATATGTGTTTGCCAGACTCTCTCCGAAGGCTCTTGGGAAGAATTCTTCCTAGCTTCTGATGATGGCTGCAGTCCTTGTCAATCTTTGACCCACAGCTCTGTCACTCCAACCTCTGCCTCTGCCATCACCTAGACTTCTCTGCTCCCCTCTGTGTCTCTGTGTTCAATCTCCCTCCCCTTTCTCGTATAAAGAGATCGGGAACCAGGTTTGGGGTCACCCTAATTCAGTATGACTTCATCTTAACTCTACTGACCGCTGACAGTGTGCCAGGGACCATGTGTAACATGTGAGGGGTAGGTGGAGGGGGCTTCTCCCTCTGAACTCTCAGGAGAAGAGTTTGGGCTTGTGGACAGAGTTGCACGTCTAATGGAGAGCTCTGTGGAACTGAAAGAAGAGACAGTTGTAGACACCAGGCACATTCCACAATGAGGGCGTTTGGGTGTCCTGTGTTGTGATAGCATATGGCTCTCACCCCATGTAGACTGCTGCAACCTGGGTAGGACAGGTACCCTGCAATGGGTGTTCTCACACCTCAGTGGGGAGTCCAGGAACAAAAGGCATTTGTGGACCCAGCCTGTCCCCATCTGCAGCAGTGGCCAAACCAGGTGGCCTGAAGAGGAACACAAAACCTCTGAGGGCAGCTTCCCCATCCCTCCCTGGGAAGCCCCGAGTCCCTTCCCCAGGGATCCAGGAGCAGCCATCCTCTGCCTGTGACATCTAGTAAGTGCCACTTCTTGACCGAGAAGGCCGGTTCCGTGTCCTAAGCCCAGTGGTACATTGGAGAAATATCCCAGCTTCTAAAGCACCCGGGCAAGTTACTCATCCCCCGGCTTGCCAGGGCCCTCTGCGCTTCTGTTAGATTAGGACTTTTATTTCCTCCTCCTCTCCTATTTTTGATTGCATATACTTCCTCTATTTGCTGCCCCAATGGTCCATGCCACCCCCTACATGTCACTTCCACAAGAGATATAAGCAAAGGTATATGAACCACTTCTTCCTCGGTTCTCCCTCGGAGCTCTGCCCGTCCCTCCACCACTGCACGAGACACAGCTCATGGTGCTCGCCCCTGTCCCTGCCTCTCTCTGCCACCCCTGTGAGCTCCCAGTGCAGGGATCCTGCCTGCTTCATCTCTGTCCCCTAAGCACAGCCTGGTGCTGGGTACTTTTAGGTTTTACTATGCGAACAGAATACAATGAAAGTTGGTTATGTCTCTGTGTTCTGAGACTTGCCTTGATTTCTCATTCAAAGTCTCTCTGGGTGAACACAAATGGAAAAAGTAGGTCATATAGTCTGTTCTGATCTCCCCAAGCTGCAGAATTTCCTATTTCTAGCCTTGTGTTCAGATGAATAAACTGATGCACAATAAATGAATGAATGAATAACAGAAGGGCAGGACTGGAATATCTCTTAGAAACCAGCTCAACCATCCCTCAGTGCCCAGATGGCCCCTGAAACCTAAGGTCTGGCAGACCCACAAGGAAAATGCAAGTCTCAGGCACTGCTGCTCCTTCCACCACTTCTTTATTCGAATGTCTGTGCCAAGATGTCCGGCACATAGAGGGTTGGGTGGGCGCTCAGGTGTGCCACCAATTCTATCCAGGACACCTGAGATTTCCCAATAGCATCAAATAACGTTTACAAAGGACCCTGAGAATGGTTAGGAGCACATGCCCACTCAATACAAGCAGCTCTGTCCCGCCAGCCTCTTTGCTTCCCTGGCCCAGGGCCGCCCCTCGTTGGTGCTTCCTCCTGCTCCAGGAGACAGAAACCTGCAGTTCCTGCGGGGAGTTGGGCCACAAATGCAAGAGGAACCCTTTCCTCACTGATGTTTCAGGGCTGTTTCACAACCGCCAAACCGCCATCCATGTGCCATCCCTGGCTGAAAAGCAAAAAAGTGCAAGTTCAGATTGTATGTGTGTGTGTATGTGTTCAAACACAAATAATAATGTTTGAAGGAAACTCAGACAGCGAACAGAATTGCTTATAATGGCAGAGTGGGTTTTGGCCCAGAGAACATGTTTGGGAGATACAGGCTTATTCAAGTCAAGATCCATGTGTTAGGTCACCAGATAGGGGGAAAAGTCACATACAGACATACAATTGTGTTTCCTAAACGCAAATAAATCTTCAATTAAAAGAAAAACTGGAAGTAGTATTGTTTTTTCCCTTCTGCATTTAATATTTTGGGTGCTATGATGTCGTAAGTTAAAAACTCAGAAAGGAAGGTTTTTACCCATATAATAAAAGCAAAAATTAACAAGTTTTGCTCGCTCATTCACCTGTTTGTTTTTCCTTTTTTTTTTTTTTTTTTTTTTTTTTTTTTTTTTTTACTGAAGGGACAAAGAGAGAATAGGAAACCTTCAAGGAAAGGGTGCCAAATAAAATGCAGGTCCCCTAAATAAATTTGAATTTCATATATATGACAAATACTTTGAGTATAATTATGTCCCAAATATTGCATGGGACATACTCATACTATAGAGTATTGGTTATATATCTGAAATTCATATATAACTGGTTGGCCTGTAGTTTCACTTACTAAATCTGGCAAACCTCTTGCCAGGCCTCCAGGTGGTAATCGCATGGGCACTTTATCTGGGAAGACTGCAACAGTCTCCACCCCTCCTTCAACATCTCCCACAACAAGGTCATACCTGGAAGCTGATCTAGTCCAATGTCCTCATTCTACAGATAAGGAAACTGGGAGTGACTTGCTCAAGGTCACACGAAGATTCAGTGGCATAGCCAGGACACAAACCGCAGGTTGGTTTGCCATGAATGACAGAGGCTCAAGTCACCATCGGATCATCTGCAGAGATCGAACCAAAATTCTAACCACTCCAGGATCAAGGGGATATAAAAATAATCTAAAATCTTTAGGCCTATTTACTGAGAAATGGTAAGTTAAAAGCTGAAGAATCACCTGGCAGTAGTAGCTCCGTGGTTGAATGTCAACTCATGAACCCTTACATCTGAGGAACCCATGTTTTTCTCAGAGGCACCTGTACATCGGAGGGTAGGTACCAATCAGTAAGACTCCAATGGCATTCAGACTTTCCCAGTGCACCTAGAACCCAAAGATCTGCTCTTCCTCACCATACCTGCAGTGTGGGATGAAAGAGTTCACTGGGAAACGTTGAGGTAGGGCCACATGATATGACTGTTTACAAATTCCTCGAATTTTGAGGTTGAGGAACCGGACTCACAGAAATATTGCTCCTTTACCAGAGGGGCAAAGGGGCATTTGTGAGGATACATTGCAAAAGGAAAGGAGAAATAGAGAAGATGGAGAAACCTTAGTCTTGTGTAAGCTTTTCAATTTCAAATTCTTAACCTCTGCTCATGGGTCTGTATCCCAGGGCCTAGTTCCATCCCACAGTCCTGAGTGTCACCTCGTTCTCTCCAGGGAGCTCGGGCTTATCATCCTAGAGCAGGGGAGGGAACCTTGTTTCTGACGAGGGCCATTTGGATATTATAACATCATTCTCAGGCCATACAAAATTATCAACTTAACAATCAGCCTACTAGCCCAGCCAGCATGGTTCAGTTATTGAGCATCGACCTATGAACCAGGAGGCCACGGTTCAATTCCAGTCAAGGCACATGCCCCGATTGTGGGCTGGATCCCCAGTAGGCGGCGTGCAGGAGGCAGCCGATCCGTGATTCTCATCATTGACGTTTCTATTTCTCCCTTCCTCTCTGAAATCAATAACAAACACATATCTTTAAATTAACCTACTATATTTGGTCAAACATTTAATTCACTCACCCCTAATGCCTTGGCAAGGCCAGACCAAATGATTTTATGGGCCTTACACAGCCCTCGGGCTGGACGCTCCCCTCCTGTCCTAGGGCTCAGAGCCTGCTCAGGACTGCCGCTGGCCAGGTTGCCTCCCTTCATCTGAGGTTTGGAATTTACTAGTAGAAAGAGTTCTCCCATTCGTGATCTCATCTGCTCCTCTCTGTCACCCTGGAAATAAAGATATTGTCACACTCATAGCCTAGATAAGAGCAGCCAGAGCCCGCCTGCACAAGAAGGGAAAAGCCCATTTACAATTATGAAATATGATTGAAGCTACTTAGGGATAAACGGAGTGAAGAAATTTCCTGTCACATTTATGCTTTTGGAAAACAGCGTTTCCAGAGAGTAAGCAGAACCAAAACTAAGCCTTCATTGCCTCATAACCACAGTTTTAACTGGATGGGATTTTATGAGATGCCAAATTGGGCATGCCGTGTTTCTAGGCGAAAAGACTGAAAATTGTCAGTTTGATTAGTTTTACTCAATAGATTTAGTCCTTTCATTAATCTTCATTAGTGGGATGGGTAGGAAATGGAAAGCAACACCAAAAGGATGCTTAAAGTCCCCAGAATTAGAGAAATGTGACATGTAAATAAAAGTCCCCCCACCACCCACTCTAACCCCTTCCAAAGTCTATCTAGTTTAGGGAATAGAGTCATTTTTCTCCATTAAGCCAGCTCTACGGAATATGTCAGCATGCAATTGGAGCCACAGTAGGCCAGGCTGTGCTGGAAGTGCCTGCAAATAAATTGCTTTGACCTGAGGCACTTCTACTTAGAATGGAATGAGGAGGCTGTGCTGGTTGCTTGGCACCCTCGTAGGTACACACTGGCAGAGAGTTCCCCAGAACTCTGGAGCAAGCAGATTGCTTAGCCACCCCCTCATTTTATAGATGAGGAAGTGGGGATCAGAGGGTGAAAGGCCTTAACTGGTCATGGCTGTTCTGGGGCCAGAAGCAAGGGCTGCATTTCTAACTCAGACTGCAGTGTGGCGTAGGCTGTGTGTGCATTGAGGTGAGAAGCCCAGGGCAAAAAAAGGATTCTTGGGGAGGTGAACCCTAGCCGGGTCTCACGTGGTAAGCAGAAGTTGCAAAGATGGGGCAGAGTGAGGGATGACAATTGAGAGAGAAGAGTTAACAAAGTGTGAGGTGAAGTCTGGGTGTTGAGGGGATTGCAGGAAGTTCAATTTGTCTGGGGAAGTGGGTAGAGATTAGGAGATTAGGAGAGAGAAGGGCAGGGGCCAGATCAAAGACCCTCGTATTCATTCTCACTGCCCCTACCTGCTCTGTGTCAGCTGCTGGCTCCTAAAGCGTGTGGACCAGTCCCACCAGCTGCCCACCCCCACAATGGGGATCTCAGCCACTTGGTCCTGTTCTCCAGTGCTGCTCACACCTCTATCACCATCCAGATCAGGTCCTCAAGGAGGACCTTGAGGTCCTCACCCACCTCTCTCTCCATCTTCTCTTCCGTAGGAGCAGAAGGACATGCTACCAGACGTCAGACCTCTAAGGGAAGGGGATGGGCAGTGGGAGAAGGGAAGCTGCACATTTCCACCCCTTACGAGAATCACACCTTGGGAGCGTGCTCCTACCAGACACTGGGGACCCCTTCCTCCCTTTAAGGCTTTACTCACAGCCCTGGAAGGGTGGAGGACACGGGGACTCCATGAGCTTCAGGCCAGCTACAGCTGACTTGTGAAGCATGGTTGAAGTTTGTGGGGTTCCCTTCCAGGGCCCAGGCCTGCAATACTGCTCACAACCCTGATCCCAACACCAGCAGGATGGTCAAGGCACGCTGAGGAATCAGTACTCACCTCCCGTATCACTGGGGTTGGGTCACTGGGGAAACCAGAGCTCTTTGGAGCTGATGA
Source organism: Murina feae (assembly GCA_004026665.1). Lineage (NCBI taxonomy): Eukaryota > Metazoa > Chordata > Mammalia > Chiroptera > Vespertilionidae > Murina > Murina feae. The sequence continues at coordinate 28,663 of PVJC01013857.1, forward strand.
CTGCCCACCACACACAGTGCCCCTGTGTAGAACTGGTCTCAGAAATAGCGCGTCCTCTGACTCAGGGAAAGCATCTCTGTTTTTGCTCGCTGTCTTTCATAGTTGGAAACTTTTGACTGGATGATGTTTGATTGCTTTGGGGAAAACAAAGAGTTACAAAAAGCCTGAATTTGCATTGGTTTCATTTATTGCCAGGACTAGCTCACCAGACCAAAAGGTGCAGCTCTCTCCTCAGCTCCAGGGTCAATGGCCTTGGTGGCTCGCAGTCAGCACGGTGGGAGAATTTGCAGTATGAATAGTGACAGATACCTCAGATCGCCACTGGTTTCATCTCACTCGAGCAGAAAACTAACTTCCTTTACAGATGAAGTACAGAATTCCAGTGCTTGGGAGCTGCCTGAAAAGCAAGGAACATCACATGTTAAACATGCATTCTCCTGACAACCTTGGAACAAATAGACATCTGTTTGCTCCAGACCAGAGATTCTTTTCAGACTACGATAACGAGCGACCTGAATTTGGAATCAGAAGGCCCGGGTTGAAGTCCAAGCCTCACCATTGATCAGACATGTGTTAATAATCAATACATGTTGAGTTAGTCTTTGAGTATCAGTTTCTCTGTCTTTAAAATAAGGTGGACAAACAACTTCCCACCCTGACCGTGAGAACGGAACAAAATAATAGACATTCAATATAGAGTCCGGGGCAAACAGCAAGCAGATAGTAAGATGAATAACAGGCTAGAAAATATGGGAACCATCTTGCCGACCAAACGAAGAGTCCTTCTCCAGGGGAATCCCATCCATCCAGGTGGACTGACCATCACATTGACTTGGCACTTTCATCTGCCTGCATCATTGTGATCCGTGCCCGCTCAGCACAAGAGCATGGGGCAGCCAGGGGTGGTGAGGGGGCTCCATTGCTATCCTTTGCCCTCTCTCCTGTGGGGCTGGTGATGGCTCCCTGGGGAGCTGTCTCTGCCAGATGTTGGCGAGCAGGACACATGACACATGGTAAGCTCCAGAAATTTTTCCAGCTGTAGCATCCTTGATCTCTGGGAATTCTCCAGACTCATGAAGAAACAAACTTATTATGAGTACGCCTTCTTCCTCTGAATCCCCAGGAAGAATTGTTTGCTGGGAGTCATACATGAATGAGTCCCAGCAGAAGATCTGAGGGGAGTGTGTTGGCTATTGCTGTACTCAGCCAATTACTCTAACAGCTAGTGGCTTAAAATAACCTCTTTGGCCTGTTCACTGATTCTGTGGGTTGGGGATTTGGAACGGCTTTGAATCTGCTCCCCAGGGTCTGAAGAGATAGCTGGGAAAACTCCAAGTTGGGGTGACTCAGCAGCCAGGGACTGGAATCATCTGGAAGTATCTTCACTCACGTGTCTGGCGAGGACCTCCGCTGGTGCTGCTGTCAGCCCGAGGCTGCACGTGTCCTTGCCCTGTGGCCTGTGCTTCCCCACAGTATGGCAGCCTCGGGGCCTTCAATTGCAGCTCATGACTTCAAAGGCAAGTATTCCAGCTCCAAAGCCAGAAGCCCACCTTGCTTCCCGGCCCTGGCCTTTGATGACCTGGCCTCAGAAGTCACTGGGCGTCACTTTCTGCAGCATTCCCCACCTTCTGAGCAAATTGGGAGCCCTACCCAGATTCAGGGGAAGGGGAATTACACTCCGCCTCTTGATGTGAAAGTGATGAGGCTCTAGAAAAGCATGTGGAGTGGGATATGCCATCCTTAGGAAATACAACCTGTCACAGGTAGCAGCAGCAAGTTCTCCCGGGGGTCCTTCTTCACCTTCCCATCTGTGTGATGTGGAGAACTACAGCTTTGATACCTACCCTTGGCCTTTATAGGGGGCTGCGCCTCTTCAAGCTCAAGGCTGACCAGGTCCATCGTTCCTTCATGATGTTGCATGCAAGCAGCTTGGAGGGCAAAGCCATGATTTGTTCATCTGGCATCTTCCATCCACGTTGCTCCTGGCACAGAAATGGTTATTGAACTGGAATTAATAGGTTATTCAGGTATTAGAGAAAGAAATAATAGTTTTAAGAAACATTTATACAGTGCTGCTAATGTGCCAGGAATGGCTCTAATTGTTTTAGAAATGTTAACTCATTTAGTCCTCTAAGGAGCTTTAGAAGGGAGGGACCACTGTTATCCCATTTTACAGATAAGGAAGCTGAGGCACAGATAGCTTGAGTGACTTGCCTATGATCACTCAGCTAATAGGTGGCAAAGCTAAGGTTTGAACCAGCAGCCCTTGAGGCTCTGGTTCCAAGAGCCTGCGCTCTTAGCCACCACATCACTCTGCCTCCCGGGCTGTGGGGACCCTGGTTAAATAAGTGGGCCTGGCTCAGTGGTTGAGCGTTGACCTATGAACCAGGAGGTCACAGTTCAATTCCTAGTCCAGACACGTGCCTGGGTTATGGGCTCGATCCCCAGTAGGGCGCATGCAGGGGGCAGCTGATCTGTGATTCTCTCTCATCATTGATGTTTCCATCTCTCTCTGCCTCTCCATTCCTCTCTGACATTAATAAAAATATGTGTTTTTTAATAATAAATAAGCAGGCTACTGGGGGTCTGATGGTGAGGCTGCCACCACCTTGAGCAATGTAAGTTCTTGTCTCTCTGTGTGCCCATACCTTCATCAGTTACACAAAGAGGCTGAACTAGACTTCACAGGGCCTCCAGCCAGGCTACATATGCTCAGGCTTCACAGGGACCTAAGCCAAAAGCTGGACCTTTCATGATATAAGCTTCATGGTCCTCTAGAAAGGGCTTAGTGGGGACTTTCAAGGGTTATTGAGGACCCAGAGTCCTGGGACAAAATGCTATAAACCAGAATACAGCACTCATTTCAAGTCATCTATCCGAGGGATGATTGCTGAGCACCTAACAGATGTCATGTTAGCTGGGGGGTTCCATAGCAAGCAGGAGACACGCAGGAGGAGTGGGTGTCACATACCCCCCCACCACCACCACCAGAATACAGAATCAGGAATTACAAGGGAACCCACTGAGACACAATGTTCCAGGCCATGCTGTCTTTTCTTGACACCAAATACTTGCCTGGCCTACACTCATTGCCCGGCCAGCAGAGAGATTGAGGACAAATGACCCCACTGGAGGGGTTTTGAGTCCCTTCATCTTTCACTAGGGCAAGACAAGGTGACAGTGAGGACCACGGCAGAAGGCATCGCCAGGTGCCTCTCCGCTTAAAGAGGGACGGGAGGAGGAATGAGAAGGCCTGGCACGGTGGGCCTGCGATCGGGAAGCAGCAGGCCCGGAAGAGGCTACAAATTGGATCCCTGCAGCCTGAGCTGCCTGCACTTGGCCCTGATGCCTGAACTGGCTGCCCCATCAAAAGCCGGCGAGGGAGAGCTGGTGAAAGGTAAATGCCTTCCATTCGCTCTGCTCCGCGGTGTGATTAGCGGCACACGGAAAGAATTTTGGTGTCAGGTTTTTATCCCGAAGCCTCACTCAGATAACGGGGTGTTTCACTCACATAGCAATCCCTCCTGTTTTCAAAACTTCCTGCTTCAAGCCTCTCACAAGCAAAGCTTTGCTCTCTTGTTCTCCATCTCTTCTCCCACCTTCAAAAAAATAGCCGAGGCCCATTTTCTGTGCTCCTCCTTCCCACCCCTGGTACTTCTTAACCACCTTTGGCATCTTATCAGCCTGTCCCTGGTAGAAGAGGCTGTGCAGGTTCAGAGAAGCACAGACACTGACCCAACCTCACACAGCTGGGCAGTGGCAGATGCCACCGGTCCCTGCTGCCTCTCCCCCACTTACCCGCCCCCATCACCCCCACCCACATAAGTGCTGCAGAAACTCTAGGTCAACAGAATCTTGCTGTTCTGCCTGAGCCATTCCAATTGGTAATTCCTGTGCTTCATCACTCAGCACAGACGTGTTAAGAGCATTTGGGGGCGTTCTCAGGTAGTCTGGTGGCTTGCCTAAGACATTTGGAGTTGTCCCCAGAAGGTAATTTTTCTAAGTTTAACACCGAGTCAGGGTTTAGTTGCTCTCCTTGAGCATAGAGTGGGGTTTTCTGATTACCTCGTTTTACTTGGTGTCACTGAGAACTTGCTACATCTACTTCAAGGGAATAAAACGATACCAGAATAGATTTATGGAAAATGAAAACAGGAACTGGCAAAAGCAACACTATTTCACAATTATTGGCCAAAGAAGTTTGCAACACTCGGATTTTAGCTGTTTTGTTATTTTTTTGTTGTTCTGCTTCAAATGAATGATCAGTCTGAATTTAAGACCTTTCGAACTTGCTAGAATGCCACGTGCCTAGTCCTAAGGAGGAGGAGAACTCTATGAAAAGTCCAAGGATTAGAAACTGACATCTCGCAGGAGCACTGCTCGGCTCCCCTTTCCCCTAAATCGGGAAGCTGCTTTCTCTGTAACCTCAACGAGCTCGAGCTGCCTCTTTAGAGAACAGAAAGAGCAATATCCCCTTTTAAAGAGAAAACGCTCCCGCTGTGGTCCAGGGGCTGCCCCTCTGCCTGTGGACAAAGGCCGGTGGGACAAACATCTCTGAACCCCAGCACTGGTATTTCTGAATCCGTATTTACTTCGTTCACCAAAAAAAAAGTTGCCAAGGGACTGATCTTTCCCATGCAAGACTAGTACGTGAAAGGGCTCTAAATTCTGCACGAGCTGGTGAGGGGGGTTGGTCACTAGAGCCACTGTCACGACCGTGATCCACAGAATAACTTAATGTGCAGGCAGATAGCCCTGACAGTACCACCTGCCAGGATTCAGGGAGAGAGTTTCAACTGAGCCATTTCTAATCTGCCCCAGCAAACATATCACCTCTGGTAGGACTTTATGAGTTTGTGATGACTCAGTCAAGGGCTTGGCTTACACTGACCTTTGATACTGAAGAGAAAAAAAGACTGGCTTGTCAAGCATGCATGCACTCATTCATTCATTCAACAAACCTCAAACGCCTTTTACAAAGCCTTCAGATAAGAAAACGTTTTGAAGCGCTGTCTAAGCAGGCTTTTCACCTGTTAAATATCATACCGAGAATGGGCGGGAAAGCGCTCTGCAAACTGCTAAGGTCATAGGAAGGTGAGACGCTGACTTGATAAATCATCTTGAGCTCTGCCTTCGAGCAGGGCCCATCGATCCCCCACGTTCACCTTTGATCATCTCGCAGAGGTCTGCATGAGGAGTTTGAAATTGTGGAGCACATTTCACAGTTACGTACTAGATTCATCTGTAACTTATCACTTTCAGGGCAAGCCTTCTCCGATTCTTTGGAAGCGGTAAGATTTGACCATTAATGGAGACGGAGCAGAGGGCAGGACTTGGAAGATACATGCGGGCCTTTCCTGTGCGGGTGCCTGAGGCGAATCAAATCCTTCGCCTGTGCAATGAGTCGCTGGAGGGTCTCAGTTGATCTTTTTAAAAGATCAGGTCCTGCCAGGCTCCTCCCTGACTTGTTCCACCACAGCTGGCGGGATTGGGGAGGGGGTGGAGAGGGCATGCCTCCTGAGGGGATGTGTGTGGGTCTCTGGGCCACCTGAGGCTCCCCGCTTCTCGCCTGGGCTTCTCCACATGCCATCTGTCTGCTTTCTGGGTGGGACAGAGATACACTGGGAGGCACTTCCTAGCAAGCAGGTGCTGGTATTCTGCTCTTCAGACAGATACCCCAGAGCTGGGGAGAAAGCCCTTCCCTGAGAGGACATTGAGAACTGGGGTAACTAGGACATAAAGAGGGTGCACAGTTTTCTAAGCTTCAGCAGGAGACGGTGGGTACAGAAGACAAAGAGCACATGTTCTCTCAGACTATATGACAGGTGCTTATACTGAGCTTGTCATTTCATGGCTCCATTCACTTAATCTCTGAATGCCTCAGTGTCTCCATCTGTAAAATGGGGATGATAACGCCCTTACAGAGTTACTGGGAAAACTAAATGAAGTAACTGCTGTCTGTCAACAATAAATACTGTATATGTGCAAAATAGTGGGCCTGTAAGTAATGCTTAAACCATGACCCATTACAGGCTCAATTGTAAATGCTAATGCAAGCATACACAGCCTGAGCCACGAGTACCTTCCAGAGCCGCGGGACCATGGGAGCCAAGCCCACTGCTCTGGCCTTTTCTGCATCTCCCTGCCTGGCTTCCCAACGCCAAAGCTTGGCTCCCTCCCACACCAAGCATCTCCTTCTCCCTGTCTTCATTCTGCCATCCTTGCCAAGTCCTTGTGCAAAAGCCATCAGACAAGCTTCCCCTCGCCAACTGTCCTCAGTGGGTCCTCCTCACATCTCCTCGAGGATGCCCCAGCTCAAACCCCTTCATCTCTTTCCTGCCCACACCCTCAATGTCTACAGCCCACGGGGCTTCTCCAGCCTCCTATTTACAGTCTCTGGAATGGGACGCACATACCTCATGGAGTGGTCAGCTGACCCACCGAGTACAGAAAGACAAGTGCTAAAACTTTATTTACACATATTTTATATCTCACCCACTGTAATTTCTATTTGTGTGTTTCATAATACCTTTTGAGCTAACATTGATTGAGCACTTACTATGTGCTGAGTCCCACTGTATTTTTTCTATTAACATATGCAGTTGTCACAACAACTCTGGGTTACCATCTCCATTTTAGAGATGGAGAAACTGAGGCACATCTCTATTGAGTAATGTTAAAGAGAAAATCACAGGCCACAAATGGTGTCTCTTGTAAAATAAAATAAATAAATAATAATAATAATAATAATAATAATAATAAAGCCCATGATACCAAACCCAGATTTAATACCTAACAATATCAACCAGGCTAGGATTTTCTGGTCAGGGCCAAGGCGGTGCCTCCATGTGGGCCCTCTCTATCCCACACAGAGAGAAGCGGCAATCTGCATGATAAAAACCCCTCACATCCTCTGCTCCCTTCCCCTAAAACCAGCTGTCCCTGCCCCAAAATAACCTTTTCTTCTTTTAATAGCTCCCTTGCCACACCCTTCTTCTATGAAAACCTTCCATTTCGTACCACCCTCAGAACACCTTCTAGCTAGTAGATAGGATGCTGCTTCATCCATGAATCCATTAATAAAGCCAATCCGTTTTCCAAATGCCCTCGGGTGAATTTTGTTTTTTAACCATCAGCTAGCCAATAAGTGGCCAAATTTGTCTTCTTTGAATTATTCTGGTATCATAATACCTGTGCGTAATTCATAATTAAATTAAAATGTACAAATTGGGATTAGATGCTCAAAAATATGTTTCGTGTTCTGTGGTTGTACAGTTTTAAAGGTTTGGATGAAATCTACTCTTCATCTCGGCCTTGCGGAGCTGCTAGGATCCACCTGCCTCTGTTCCTTGTTTCTAGGGACTCCCCTCCCCTGACAGACACACAAGGCCTCAGGCCTCTCTGCCCAGAGGCCCTTCCCTGAAGACCTGTCAGCACAGGTGAAATTTGAGCTGTAGGGACGATGTGTGCGTTACTGAGAAAGCCTGTATTGTCAGGAGGGTGCCTTCCCGGTTATCTGGTTGATCCATCAATCGTGGGGGAGCTGTTCTACAGCTCTGGACATTGTGGAGAGCTGATAGCCACGCAAAGTAATTCCTGTTTACAGACATGTAAATGCTGTCCTACCCACAGAACTTCAATTCACTTCTCTCCGCCTGTGAAAGAGGCTGGTTTTGCCTCTATTTGCACATTCATTTCAATATTCCTCGTCCACACCTGGTTGTAACGGCTGCCTGATTCCCTCACTGATGAATGAAGTAAATGAAATCTTTAGCACATGTCTATTTTCTAACTGTAGGAGAGTCATGATGTTACCCTTGTTTGAAAATAACCATTTAGTAAAAGTGAGTTCCAACCCAGAGCCCATGTGCTTCCTTCTCTCCTCATTCAGGGATGACTGCCACCACGTCAGACTCAGGGGAGAGCTATGCTGACATAGACAGACCTTGGAAGGGTCCCAGTGAGGATCGCCCAGGCCCAGTTGGGAACATAGAGAAAGTTTCCTGAAATTCAAGGTAATAATCCATACAGTGAGTTAATTGGCAAATACTAAAATTCCACCTAAAAGCATTGGACAAATTGTAATTTTATGTTGAATATTATTTGAATTAAGTGAAATCAACCTTGGCAACATCAGGTCTGTCATGAAATATGTCAATAACGATGCTGGCCTGTGCTGCACTTGAAACGATATTGTACTTGAAATAGTGCTGCATCCTTCACCAAAGAACACTGTTCAGTATTTCCAAACCCTGGGCACAGAACTGATTAGTTAGAGTCACTCAAACAGTAGTTAGTCATCAAAAAGCCACCCCTGGGAAGGGAAATACTAGTACACATCTGCACTACAACAGGACATGCAGCTTCCCTGACACCAGGCAAACTTTGAAATCACAATCGTACACCATCCAACAATTTTCCTGTCAGCGACAGAGTGCATATATGACGGTGGTCCCATCTAAACTAATAAAAGCGAAATATTAAAATTAACCGTTTCTCCGAGACAGGGTAAGCCACGCCCACCAGCCAATCAGAGCGGCTGTATGCAAATTAGCCCAGCCAACATGGCGGCCGCCACTCCCGGACCTGAGTAAACAGCCCTTTCCATTGCGGCAGCAGCGAAAGTGAAGCTGAGCCCCTCAGCTCAGCTCCG
>PVJC01013858.1:0-37331 GCA_004026665.1 Murina feae
TTATTCTTTATTTCAGTCAGTGTATGCTTAATTTCTAGCTGGTTCTTTTTCATATGCTCGAGGGTTTCACTAAATTTATCGGCAGTCTCTAGAATATTCTTGAAAAGTCTTATAACCGTGGTTTTGAACTCTATATCCAATTGTTTGCGTTCCTCCTTTTCTGTCTTTTGGGATTTGCTTCTTAGTCTCCGCATTCTGGATTTCTGTGTTAGGTGTCCTAAAAGGGCCCAGTGGTTCAGCCTCCCCAATCACCTGGGGTGGACACTCTTGTTGTATGCCTTTGAAGGCTGGGTGCACAGTCTTGTAGTTATCACTGGGCGGTATCACTGGGAGGAAATGATCTGCGGGCTTTTCTCCTTGTTGTTTGGGGTTTGGATCTTTTGAAGTTCTGCCCCGGCTGCAGGCTGGCCGGCACACAGCTTGGGCTGGGTGGGGTTGTAGGTGGGGTGGGACGGGGTCTCAGAGTCACAGGGCAGAGCAACCCTCAATGGCTGCTTTTCCGCGGCTGAGTCTGCGCGCGCCTTTCAGTCCCCAAATCTCCGCGCCAGTGACTCCTGCGAACGGCACTGGCTGAAAATCGCTAGTCTTCAGCCCTGCTGGCCTGCAGCCCGCGCCGCACTCCTTGCGACCCTGGGAGTCCACAATCTCCTCTCTAGCCGCGAACCCGACCGAGCGCAGCCGCCGCTCCCCTTCACCCGCGCTGCCGCGCCTCTGCGCCGCCGCCTCCGTTCCATGTGTCCCTCGGTACCTTTCAGTTTTGGCGCAGGGAGCTTTCACTCAGTCTCAAAGCACTCCTTCTCTTGCCTTCTGGTTGCAAAGGCTCCCCTCCCTTGGTTCTGGAGGATGGCCGTTTATCTGTATAGTTATATTTAAAAATATAGTTGTGGAGGCTGCGGATTTAGGTATATACCTCATGCAGCCATCTTGGTTCCTCCTTGATAATTTTTAAAATGTATATCAAGTATAGGAGTTTTCTTCTGTATGATATACACCTTTATGGAGCTTTATAATTTTAGTCTCCATGCCCATTTTTGCCTGGATTCCTTGAGACTCCTAGTTGCAATTCCTACTAAAGTCCTTACAACTCTGCATAAACTATAAACTGACTTAAGAACTGCAGAGAGGGTGCAAGAATGTTTGAATGCAGAGATTAGGCTAAATCTTTTCTAGTTCAACAAACTAGATTTTTGGCACTTTAGGAAACAATATACTAAACATTTTTCAAGTTTCCTCTAAGTAATGTAAAAAGCTTCAGTATGAGTAAAAATCCTAACATATGTAAAACATCAGAATAATCTTATACAGTTTTTGTAAATTACAATATTAGTAATTTTTGTGTTCTCTCTTAATTGTCAGTAGTCTTAAATCTTTTCAGTTGATTCTCATCAACTAGTTGGCCTTCTCATTTTTATTTTACCAAGTAGATTTTCTCTAAAACAGTTTTGAATATATTCCCCCAAATCTAGTCCCACCAAAATGCTAGTTTCAGCCAAAGCAACATTAAACTATAGGGAATGCCTAGCAGATCTGCCTAAGCAGCCGTCCATGTGGAATCCCACCAGCTCCTGAAATTCACTGAGCCAAAACCTAATGTCTATGTATGCTGCTGTATAGATCCATGATCCTTCAGTCAGAGCAGACTCCCAGAAAGTTGAAAGTCTTAGAAATTTGAGTAATCAACCAAAAAAGCTGTACCTCATAATTCAAATTATCAATACAGTATACCAACCAGAAATATTATAACTAGAAAATGAACACATGTGGTCAGATACCAAAGCCTGTTGGAATTTCAGATTAGTTTCAGATTCTGACATAGAAAGCACACTTACAAATATTATTTTCACCTATTTCTTTCCTTATAATATATGTTCTTTAAGCAGCTATGTTTCTTTACTTTCCAAGCAATTTGACTTACTTGTTTAGGCCATTAAATTTCATCAACTCGCCAAGGACTAGTGGAATTTTAGTACTGTCTGGGAACACTTTGTTTAATTATAGGTTAAAATAATTTGCCAAATTAAAGGTACAATCTTTTGTGATTTCAAGGATGGCATTTTAACCAGTTTAAGTGTTCAATTAATTACAGATGAAATGTTTTTCTGGAGATATAGTTTTAAAATTTATCTTAAAACATTGCTTATAAATTTTACCTGTAATTTAGAAAATATCTGAGAAAATCATATCAAAATATTTTTGGTAAATTCTCTGTTTTTGAAAAGTTTACTTTTTGAATTACTTGTAATTTTTGTGTTTGCTCGTGATGGCCCAGATATTTTTTCTGTCTACCACAGGCAGAATGAATGGTAATCTTTAAAAAAATATATCGTAGATTCAAAAATACACTTGATTATTGTGCAAGGCATTCTTTCCTTAAAACATGGCCTCAAATGCAGAAATCAAATGATTTTTCAGTTTTTAAATTTTCAGTTATTTTAATTCTGAGCACGTTGAATGGGGTGGCATTTTAATTTCATTATTTACAGTTGGGTTAAGATTGACTTTATCTCTCATCTTGTCCATATTGTCACTTTATTTAGATGCTTTCGAAAAGAATAATCCCAAAATCTTACGCTGAGGGTGATGTCTTGTCTAATGAAAGGCGGCAGATTCTGTATTTTGTTTGACACTAGTTGCTTTAAAGTACTAATTGGTAGTATTGGTAACATCTGACCATTTCAATTTTTACCTTTTTAAACCCAAAGATTTTGAGAATATGATAAATTGTACACTTGTAAAATAATCTGCTGCGCATTAGCAAAATTACTAACAGATGGCACCAGTTTTCTCTTCTCAAATGCTGCAAGTCTAGTTGGTCACAAAGCTTTAGAGGCTGATCACACAAGGAACAGGTTTTGCTGAAGACACCTTCAGCAGCATCTTCTTGTACGGGAACATTTTAAGAGCACTTGAACTTGATCTGTATAATACCGGTTGAAAATGATGGAAATGTGTCTCTGTGAGTGGATAAAGTATAATTTACCAAGGAATCCATTATTTCTTACTTCTCTGCCTTTTAACATTCACAGAGTCACTCATCTCTTACCTAGATATATCACATCACTATATTGCCCTATGCATCATGCTCATATAAAAGATCTCCCCATTTTTATTAGGGAAGCTTATAAATATTCTGTTCAAATTTTAAACATGCCATGATAATAAGTGCATGTTTATATGGGAAAAGTCGTTCCTCTGTATAGGAACTAATGTAAGAATTTACGTAACTACATTTCTCCTAAAACTAAGATGCGCATGGGAAGTGTAAACTTGCACATTTTACCCCCACTGGATGGACTAATCGCAATTAGGTTGGCTGTCCAAATGAGCCAGGCTTAAGTCCCAGGGATGGAAGGAGAGCCCTCAGTGACCTCAGGGAGGTTCACCAACAGCACCTATTTCTTCCCTAAGCCTTGGGTCTGGGCTCAATAGCTAGCTATACATTCACAAGATCTTGCTAATTTGTAGTTTATGAAGAGGGAAGCAAAGAAAATATGAGCTCCAGTTTTCTATGCAAAAGCAAGTACAATATATAAGCTTTACTTTGGGTCTATATAGAAGGAGTGCCAGTCCATTCACTAAGTGATCTGGTGCAAGTTTCTGATATTCTCCAAGCCTTAGCTTTCCCATTCCAGAATAGGAAACTACATCCCTCCTTGTCTTGTGGGATTTACAAAAGTGAAAGATGGCACATGCAGCCATGTCATTTATAAAGCACAGGTTGATGCAGACTGCGTCTCATTAATGAAAACAATAATCCTTCACATTGTGTTTAAATGTTAGTACATTTATGAAATTTACCACAGATTCATTGACATATTTTTATTTGTTTATGGTGAAAACTGTCAAATGCATTTTACACTTAGGGCACATTGTTTAATGTTTTTGCAATTGTTATGTCCTTTAAAACTTCTGTTGAAAACATTCGAGAATTTAAATGTATTTATTAATTTGGCATGAAGTCTTCAGAATTTGAATTTATCTTCTACAACGAAATATAAAATAGTATACTCCTAACAAATTATAAAATATCAAGCCTTCTGCTGAAGAGATAATGACTGAAATCAAAGAATCCCATATACTGTATCTAGTTTCTCAAACCTTAAAAAAATCTTACTGTGCCTTCTGTCAGTATTGTCCTACATATTAGATATCACAAGTTCTTTGCCATCATAGAATTTATATTGTATGCAGAAGAAAGGCAAGAACATAAGATCAAGCTTTCTTTTTAATTGACTTTATCTTGTTCCTTAATTTTTCCGCTGACTGACATGATTTCTCTCAGAATATTCTACCACTTACCCCTGGAACTCCTAATTAAGATTGTATATAAGCAACCTAGGATTCATGAAATTCTGATTTTCAACTGAAAGTTCAAACAATATAACTCACAGACTTAGGCTAGAGGAATTAAACATACTGAACCACTATGACTGAGAAAGACTATTTCAAATAAAAAATTTCACAGATAACTATAGAAATAAGGCAGCAGGGTACATTTTTAAAAATCTCACCTGGGGACATGCTGGGGAGGAGAGTGAGAGCGGAGAGCAAGAAAACATTGCCCCTTCCATTTACTCCTGGGGATTGAACCTGTGACCCAGGGATGTGCCCTGACTGGGAATAGAACAGCAACCTTTCCATGCACAGGACAGTGCTTAACCAACTGAGCCGTTCAGACTGGGCTGTACTTACTTCTATTTGTTTTTTGTCCCTGATTTAATTGTGAGTTCTTGGGAAATGCATGTGAATAATTCTGAAGTTTAATGTAACCCAAAAAGTGTTTGTTTAAAGCTCAGCACAAACTTTTCTTCCCAAGATTGTATTCTCTTTCTCATGTGTAAATTATCCTACTTGCTTTCCCTTAGGAAGTATGTAGATATATTGACGTGGTGGGAAGAGGGATGTTTTATCTCTATCTTATGGTGTGTCATCCTTATGAAACAAAGCACACATTTGCCAAATAACTGAGCTAGTGAGCAACTGGTCATATGGATATTGTCTCTGACCCTGGTCTGATGAGCCTTGATTCTGATTAATCAATTAACCTTGTCACAAGTTTCTTCTTGCTCTCCTCTGATTTTGGGTGATTAAAATAGCAAAGATTGGGAATGAATGTTTACTTCAATTTGTATCTACTCTTACTTGTATAGAATTGTAATAAGTGGTATTAAATGTTTTATTGATTTTTTTGCAAATTAAAAATGCTTCCATAAAGTAATTATCCTTTCTCAATTTTCTTACTTGATTTCCATAAATTCATTCTGAATCTATAAATATCTTGCCTACTCAACCTTAAATTGACTTTGACTGTCTTGGTTATATGTCTTTTTCAGAATACAAGTGAATTAAAATTTCAAGAATAACACATTATACACAGTGTCTGGAAAAGGTATTAACTTAGCAAGGCATTTGGTAGTGAGAGAAATGCTCACACTGGACCAAAATTATAGAGAAGAACTAAACATAAAAATCCATGGAGAGAAAAAGGGACTTACTGTTTGAAAAGTATTTTCAGCTGGTGCACTTGTAACGCCAAAGAGCCAAATGTTTGAAAATGAACTTTTCTCCCCTCAAATACTATGAGCATTTATCATCTTTATTTCTTGAGTATAGTCATAATTCCTCTGTAGGTTTTTATTTCAGGCTGTCCTAACAGTGACTGTATGTAAATTCAGAATTATAGCCAGATGGTTGGAGGAGGTGATAAAAAGCAAACCTAGTTTTGTAGGAAATGAAAATGGCCCATAAGACTTTGCTTTTACCTTTAAAACAGCAGGGCATTGTTTCATGAGACCTGTGAAGGAACTAATACATTAACTTTAATAGCTGTGAGTTAGATTAAGTTTTCATTTGCATGCAGAGTACTACCATGTTATACCCAGAATTTTCACAGAAATAAAGGCATCAACTTCTTTACTTTGAGGAGCTAGATGGCAAAGGCTATTTCCTTCCGAAACCATTCTTTATGTTGCCTCCCTTTTTATAGGATTCACTTTTGGGTTCTGATCTTAATGACTTTGGGAACCAGACACCTGGGCAATCAGCAGAAAGCCTTCACTGTTTCGTCTGCTCTCCATTTTACCAGCACTCAGCTCTGCTCCAGGTTTGGAACACGATAAAGAGGGCTTTCTCGGTTGATTGCTTTAGGCCACATAACCCTGACTGGCTCTGCAAAATGGGTGTCCGGGAGAAAATGCCAAATCCATGTCTTCATATAGACATTGAGCCACATTTAAGCAAAATAGACATGTTTTAAGGAGACTGTATTTCTTCTTTCTTTTATTCCTTTGTTAAAATTAGGATTCATGAAAAGGTCCTCTGGTGATATAAACTACATAGAAAGGAGATAACTTATAGTTGCACAGAGAAAATCATCCTCTCCCTTTGACTTTACTATGTCTCCCTGTAGGGTGGCTCCCACTTACCTGCAATTAGCAACACAGCTTTTCCTTGGGTAGCCCATAATCAAATTATCCTAGATGTGCTTCTGCAGCAGCAAACAGCCAACTACCAATTTACAAGCTGCTATAAGGAACAAATACAGAGTTTTGTAGGAGAACTAGAAATAACAGAGAAGGCAGCAGCCATAGTCCTAGGCAGCAATTCTCCCAGGCCCGTTCAGCTGGCAGCTCACCAAGCTGTGTACAGAGCCCTGTGTTCCCACTGGGATAATTGCTATTTCAGTGTAAGTCTCTTGTTGCTTCTCTCTGATGATCAAGTGTGTTTAAACTCCTGGCTGAAATCATGTTGGTTTTTAAATGGCATTGTAAAGGGTACCAGCAAACAAATGAAATTGGATCATGTTCTCTTGTGTGCATGGAGCCCAAGCGAATATGGGACACCATTGGGGAGACCCTAATGGCCTATTTTTTTCTCTCAATTCCACTCTGAAGAGAACAGTTGAAAGATCTATAACAAGTAATTGTCTTGTAATGCCACTTCTTTCAATGTCACCAAGAAAAATGTAGAATGGTCATTTAATTGCTTTCAGTTTGTCATTTTCATATTTTCTTTACAATGAATATTTATTACCCCAAAAATCTTTGGTTATGTAAGATTTTTTTTTTGCAAATTCCAAGAATATTTTTTATACTTTAAGTATGCTCTAAAAGAGGAAATGAGCTTTGCATAAGAATGGACATATTAAATGAATTAGTAACATCCAGTGAAAACTCTACAATGTGATTGAAATCTGACTGAATCAATATAATGTTTAAATCTATAGTTAAAAAATGTAAATATTAGCATATAATCTGTTTTTCTTAGTTTAATCCTTTGGGGTACAGCTGCTCAGTTTGTGTCACAAGTTCACATTGAGCTAGTCATAAGTGCATGGCAGCTTTGCCTACCAGCCTTTGGATGGGCAGCATGAAGGCAGAAATATCTAATCAAAAGAATGAGTGGATAATAGTTAAAATAATTTATCCCCCCTTCTTCCTCTTTCTCTTCTTTCTCCTCCTCCTCCACTTCCATCTTTCTCAATTTAAGATCTCTGAGAATCAGAATGAAATAACAATAGGGAGAGGTGAAAATTTTTCAAAAAAAATTCATTGTGATATAGCCTTTTTGAAAACTAGAAAGAATAATAAATTTTGTTATCCAGGAAGAAGAAAGGTGATTTGGCTGACTTTGGTTTATTGTTTATATATTTATTTAAATAAAACTAATGCTTGAGACTTAAGCATAAAATTCTGAGGTAATGGATACCTGTGTCATTTTTTAAAATTTTTATTTATGGATTTTTAGGGAGAGAGACACAGAAAAACATCAGTTGTTGTTCCACTTATTTATGCATTCATTGCTTGATTCTTGTATGTGCCCTGACCATGGATCAAACATGCAGCAACCTTGGTGTATTGGGACAGCACTATAACCAACTGACCTACCTGGCTAGGCCATGATATCATTTTTAAAAAATTTATTTTTGTGTGACAAGATTAGGACACATAAATAGAATAAATAAAAATTAATTTTTGAAAGTTGTTCTAAAATGGTACTAGACTAATAGATATAAATTGGTTTATATCAATGATTTTTGATAATGAAGATTTGTCAAAAATTTAAATCTCTAGTTACCAACTACATTAAAATTTAAGGCCTGTCTGGATTGTGGGCTTTGTCCCCAGTGTGGGGCATGCAGGAGGTAGCCAATCAATGATTCTATCTCATCATTGATGTGTCTTTCTCTCTTTCCTTCTCCCTTCCTCTCTGAAATCAATAAAAATATTTTTTTTTAAAATTTAGGTTCCAAAGAGTGAAACAGCAACAAAATTATGAATGTGTACATTCAGAAATATAAAGTATCTCATGATATTAAACCATCATTACTAAAAACATGAAATTATTTTATTCTAGACATGGCTTCTGTGTTAAGTATCCATATTGACTTACTTACCTGAAGGTGTGAGCAAGAAATATTGCCAAATAAGAGAGACTGTGATTTCTTTGCTATTGTGTAAGGTTTGAATTATATGAATTCTGTTTCACTTTGTTCTATATTTTTAAATTGCTAAGAGCTATGTATTTTATTCAATCCTTTGTCTATCATTTATACACTATAATTACACTCCCCTCATGATTTTGCTTAATTTAGAATGCAATAGAGCATGATTGCTTTAAAAGATACTGTGGTGCATGTTAGAAGGTATGCTTTAATCTGAATTGTTTACATTGAAGACTGATACTCTTGCAGCCAGGTTGTAAAGGAATGGGTATTGTTCCAACTCTCTCTCTCTGCTCAAATAATATTTCTTTTTTGGTTTATTGTTGTTGAATTCACGCTATAAGTTTAAAGAAATAAACGCTATTATTGTGACTCTTCTTTGCATGTCTCTTTTGAAAGGAGTCCTTAGGGACCTTCTAAAACTGTCCTGCAGTTTATTTCAACAAGGGGAATGTCTGGGGGCTGTGACGGGCCATCTGGGTGCCTGCATCTCATTGTCATTAGGAAGTCTTAAAGCCATGAAAAGCACTTCTCCTGCAGTTCACGCAGCTTAATAGCTGCTCTGTAGGTCAGAGATCCAGCAGAATTGACAGACTCGTTCTGAAGAGATATTCTGGCCAAAGGACTTAGCAGTGAGTTGCTTAAAGATGATGCACCAGGCTGTGGTTCTGAACGTCTCGTCTCATTCACTTTGCAAAATAGTAGAAAACTGTGGTAAATAACCAAGTTTTTCAGAAAAAATAATTTCTAAATCCTGGTACTCTAAAAATGTTACTCATCATGTTAACTTTGTTTATCAAACAGTGTTATTGTAAATGAGTACTTCTGAGCCTTTAATCTTCTAGAAAATTGTAAAAATGATGACATCTGTGTGTCTTACATATATTTATTTAAACGTATCTCTCCTTTAGCATTCTAAATCAGTATTCTTTTAATTCACTGCTATGATGTTTTTTGAAAATAGTATTTTGCCCGGGCAGCATGACTTGGTAGTTGAGTGTCCACCTATGAACCTGGAGATCACAGTTCGATTCCTGGTCAGGGCACATGCTGGATTGCAGGCTTGATCTCCAGTGGGAGGCATGCAGAACGCAGCCGATTCATGATTCTCTCTCCTCATTGAAGGTTGTCTATCTCTCTCCCTCTCCCTTCCTCTTTGAAATCAATAAAAAATTATAAAATAAAAGAAGATAGTATTTCTAGTAAGGAGCTCAGATTTTGAATGCAAAAATTTATTAAAGGAATGAGATAAATTATATGACAGTTTGGTGGCTAGCAATTTGAAATCATCTTTGAAGTCCTTAATATAATTAGTGGTTTCGTTTTTGGTCTGCTGAATTCAAGTCACATTAGGTTAATGTAATTAAAAGCAGAAAAGATTTTGTACATGTAGCCAAACTAGTTAATTAGCCCCAGTGGTTTAGTATGTTGACCTAGAGGTGTATGGATAGCATTGTGGGGGTGATAACCTGAAAAAAAAAATCTGTGTAACAGATTCTGCAAATCATCTGACTTGCTTTAGGGTAGAAATGAAGACACACAAAGGAGTTCATTTGAAGTTCATCTTTACTTCTGATTTTAAGTACTGATTGCGGGGTAAATTGCATACTCCATAGAAAAACTTACCAATTTACTGTTGCAAAGAAGGCATGCTTGTTTGTGTGCAAAGACAAAGTTTTATTTCTTTATTCTGGAAATAAGAATTCTGATTGTATTTTTTTTAATGCTTACCAGAAATATAAAATGATTCTCTTCATTTTTGGTTGAAAAGCTACATCTTATACCTAATTTTTCTGCATTATCTTGTTACTGAGTAAAAAACTCAGGAAAGGAGATGAAAGTATCTGGAAAGAGATTTTCAACTGTTTCAGAAAAGCCTTTAAGTAAGAGAGAATGAGAATACTTTTACCCCTAAGGAAAATAATCATTTATAAGTTTTTAAATGGGAATGCTAACATATAAGAATCCTATGTATCAAATACATTGAGGTATTCCATACCTATTTTGGGGTTGGGGGAGGGGGAAATAAAGTTGTGTACAGTTGTTTGAAACTTTAAAAAAAATTTACCACTTTTTCCTCCTTTCTCCTAGTCTCCTTCCCCAAAAGGAGCAGGACCACTGGGATCTTTTTTGTTTTATTTTCATCAAGTATGTAGATG
Source organism: Murina feae (assembly GCA_004026665.1). Classification (NCBI taxonomy): domain Eukaryota; kingdom Metazoa; phylum Chordata; class Mammalia; order Chiroptera; family Vespertilionidae; genus Murina; species Murina feae. Next base: position 10,603 of record PVJC01013858.1, read on the forward strand.
ACTGAGGCCCCCCTCGAGCACTGTCTAGAGCTTATGGAAATGCGGCTTCTAATGTGGTTACCGCTGTGGGCTTGTAAGGTGTATATGCTAGTGAGAAAGTAGAACCTCTGCTTTGAATTTTTGACATAAGCTAGATGCCAGAATATTGTCTGAAGGCTTAACAAATTCTGCTTCTCCACAACCAGGATTATGCTAATTGAAGCAGTGTGGCTGCAGTGCAGTGTTTAACACTGTGTCTGTTCATTATACAAACTCGTTTTTGATAGGTTTACAATTTGGCTGTCAAACCTAGCTACAGGAAGAGACCTGCCAAGAAATATTTCTTAGCTTGTTTTAAATAGTGCTGTTTTTACATTTGTAGTGCTTTGTATGTGTTAAACGTATTTTTCTTTTCTATGTAAAGATGGGGAATATCAAATTTTGCTTTAGAAGAGGAGGCACTAAGATTTAGAATGTATGAAGCCACCCTTTACAATCAATATTTTTATATAACTCAACGTAGAATGTAATTTTTATAGTATCTACTTCTTGGAAGCTGGTGTGTTATATTTGATCAGGATTATGGTCGTGTATTTTTCTGTTCTTTTCTTTATTGAGGAGAACAAGCCACCGTGGAGTCCACATTTGTGACTGCAGGCAATAGAATTACGGCTTTTGGTTAGCTTTGATTCACTTTAGCCATTGGCATAAAGCCAAACCAATTTGAATTTATAAAAATTAAAACTGTTGTTTTCATTCATTTCTTCAAATGTATTTCTCTGCCATATTTATTTTTTCTATCGCATTTGTTAAATTTTGTCTCTGTCATCTCTGGGACGATAATTTTTTTCTAGGTTTGCTGACACTGTTTAGTCTTCCACTTAAGCTGTTTTGGATCCTTAGCCATTATTGCCAGTGAGTATATAGTGGAATGTAACATTTTATAAGAAAGTGTCTTATTGATGAGGCTGAAGTTGTATGCAGGTAATTATACCAATCTGGGCAGTCTAGACAATGAGTTCCCAAGTAAACACTTATTCTGTTATTTAAATTTAACCCCTCCTTCCTTTCCTCATTTTAATCCAGCATTTATTCTTAGGCCAGAGCCACATCCTTAGGACAAAGGTTTTCAGCCCTGGATTTATTTATATTTGGGGTGTGATAATTCTTCATTGTGATGGATTCCTCTGTGCAATGTAGGCTATTTAGTAGCCTCCCTGGCCTGCACCAAGAGTCAATACTTATCCCCTCCCAGTAGTGACAACAGAAAATATAATTGCCAAAACTCTCCTGGGAGAGGGAGGGTCATTTTCTTCAAAGAGTCATTGCTTTTTCTTATTTTTTTAAAGTTTTTGTTATATATTTTTATTGATTTTAAGGAGAAGGAGAGATAGAAACATCGATGAGAATCATTGATCAGTTGCCTCCTGCATGCTCCCCGTCATGGACCAACAACCCAGCCATGTGCCCTTACCCAGAATTGAACCATGACCTCCTGGTTACTGGGCCAAGTCTCACCCGCTAAGCCACAACTGGCCTGGCCAGTTACTACTTTGGGGGAAATAAGAGAAACATATTTAGCTTTAGAATTACATGTTTCTAAAGCTTTGCTCTATTGATTTAAATACACATTTTTCTGACAAAACCTGAGGAACATGTGTTTGTTAGTAATAACTTTAATGAAAAGCTTCTGGATATAGCCGAACAAAAATATTATTTTCGCCCTAGCTGGTGTGACTCAACGGATAGAATGTTGGCCTGCAGACCAAAGGGTCTCACGTTCGATTCTGGTCAAGGGCACATGCCTGGATTGCGGGCTTGATCCCCAGTAGGGGGCACGCAGGAGGCAGCCAATCAATGATTCTCTCTCGTCATTGGTGTTTCTCTCTCTCTCTCCCTCTCCCTTCCTCTCTGAAAGCAATAAAATATATTTAAAAATAATAATAACAAAAAATAAAATAAAATATTATTTTCATTAAACAAATATCTCTTAAATTATTAAATTAATAATTATAATGATAATAATGTATAGACATTTTTCTGAGTGCTTTAGATGATTAATCTCATGTAATCTTCATAACATCCTTGGAAATGTGTATTGATAGTATCTCCATTTTAAAGATGGAAAACAGAGGTACAGAGAAGTTAATACCTTGACTAAAGTATAATATGAGGCATCTGACTCCAGGGCCCATGCTCACTTTGTTTTGCTACATGATTGTATCTATTTTTGATCAATTTGAATGATTATCTGGGGTTTAAAAATCTTTAAATTTATTTTTGGCTATATTAAGATTTTGAATTTGGTTTTAACCTAGATAATGTTGGTGAAAAATAGCTTGAGTAGAAAAACAAAGGTGCAATTTAGTTGACTTCATTTAGCCATGATTATTTTTTTTTAATTTTTTTATTTAATTACATAAAGTATTACAAAGATTAGTACAAATATCTCTTTTTTCCCCTGCCCTTCCCCCAGCCTCCCCTTCCCCCTAGTGGTCTGTGTCCTTTGGTTATGCTTAAATGCATGCATAACAGTCCTTCGGTTGATCTATTACCCCCCCCATCCCCCCTACATCCTTGTTGCTTTAGTTTGACAGATTGTTTAATGCTGTTCTGCCTCTGAATCTGTTTCTGTTCACCAGTTCATATTGGTTATTATTATCCATAGATAAGTGACGACATGTGGTATTTTTCTTTCATTGACTTAGCCATGATTATTAATATCTATGCTGGTTTACAAGAAAAAAATGTATTTTTCATATTAAAAATATTTTTAAGTTTAATTTTTTCCAAACTAAATTATTTTATTTTTCCCATTCATGCACAACTTATATATAAATCTACACAGTTGTGACAAATGTTTGATTTTAATCATACTATTATGCTATGTGGGGAAAAAAGCTTCTCAAGATGCCCCTGATTCATTAAAAAAAATTATGTAGAAAAAAAATGTCATGCTGGCTCATGCTATGAGAGTTTGTTTACTTACAGTGTACAGAGAAAATATTTTGTACAATGCCTGATGAGTTACTTTTTTTAAAATTTTGTTTCGTTGCTTAAAGTATTACAAAGAGTATTACATATGTCTCCTTTTTTCCCCCCTTGACCCTCCCCTCTCCCCCCAGTGTCTTGTGTCCATTGGTTATGCTTATATGCATGCATACAAGTCCTTCAGTTGATCTCTTACCCCCCTTCCCAACTCTCCCTGGCCTTTCTGCTGTAGTTTGATAGTCTGTTCGATGCTGCTCTGCCTCTGTATCGATTTTTTGTTCATCAGTTTATAATGGTCTTTATTTTCCATAAGTGAGTGAGATCAGGTGGTATTTTTCTTTCATTGACTGGCTTATTTCACTTAGCATAATGCTCTCCAGTTCCATCCATGCTATTGCTAATGGTAAGAATTCCTTCTTTTTTACAGCAGCGTAGTATTCCATTGTGTAAATGTATCACAGTTTTCTAATCCATTCATCTGCTGAAGGGCACTTTGTTTTCAAATCTTAGCTATTGTAAATTGTGCTGCTATGAATGTAGGGATGCATATATCCTTTCTGATTGGGTTACATGAGTTACTTTTAATTTGAACAGTAGATGTGATTTAACAAAGAAGCCTATAAACTAAATTTACATGAAACAATAACAATTTATTTATATTGAAAACAAAAATATAGCTATGTGTTCCCAAAGCATAAGTCTCCTGATAGATTGAGTTAGAAAATATTTCTAAGATTGAACCAAGTATAATATATAGTTGGAGCAATGGTTATAGGGTGTGTACAACACGCTATTTAGGACTTAATAGCTTTCTTTGAACTTTTAGTTCACTTCAGTTATTGTTTCCTCCCATTCATCTCAGCATAGGAATTTTACCATGACTGAGAATCTCCTGGCTGTCTCCTCATAACTCTTGGTAACTAAATTCCCGTTTTCCATTTATACAGATTCTTTCAAAGTGTAACAGCAGTGAGCTGTAATATATAATATCAATTGGCGTCCCACATGTGCTTAAGCAAGATGATTTAAAACTCTATATCCCCAAGTACTTAAGATTTATAAAATGAATTAGTACTATGTTACACTGAAGCTATAAAAATAAATCTGTATCGTTGAAAATTATTTATATTTTATCTTTCTTTGACTCATTCTAGGTATTTGAATATATTTAAAATTATTCTTAAAGCCATATATTTTATTGTAGATAGAATTCATTGACTTAACTTTTAGGAAATAATAAAGCATTCATTTTATTTTACTTTGATAAAGTTCTTATTTATTAATGTGCAATCATTTCAGAAATGAACTGACCACCTAAATAAGCAAGGAAATTTAGATTTGATTCTGAGGTATAAAGGAGGCTCAATGTTCTGTCCAAAGTTAGTTAATCAAAAAAGGAGCATGCAGGAGAACATCTCAGATCACTTAACTTCCATATCAAGATCAGAATTGGAGGGAGATTAACCTATTAATATATATATATAATATACATATTTTAGAGGCCTGGTCCACGAAATTCATGCACTGGGAGTGGGGGGTTTCCCTCAGCCTAGCCTGCACCCTCTCTAATCTGGGACCCCTCGGGGGATGTCCGACTGCTGGTTTAGGCCCAATCCCTGTGGCCATCCCTCTCACAATCCGGGACTGCTGCCTCCCACCACTCGCTTGCCTGCTTATGCCTGACTGCTTGTGCCTGACAGTCTGATCACCCCTTAACCACTCCCTTGCCAGCCCAGTCACCCCCAACTGCCCTTCCCTGTAGGCCTGGTTGTCCCCAACTTCCCTCCCTCCCCTGCAGGCCCAGTTGTCCCCAACTGCCCTCCCCTGCTGGCCTGGTCGCCCACAACTGCCCTCTCCTGCCAGCCATCTTGGGGTGGCCATCTTGTGACCATATGGGGCGGCCATCTTGTGTGAGGGCATATCGGTCAATTTGCATATTTCCTCTTTATTACATAGGATAACCCATGAGCACAGTTAATAGTGTAGTGAAGGCCTAGGGTGGTGAACAGGAGTCAGGTGGAGGGGGTCAATGAGGAGCAAAAGGTGATATCTGTGATATTTCAAACAATAAAGATAAGTTAAAAAAAAACATAAAGTAAAAATAACTGCAATATTATCATTCTCCAGTTCTTGCTTTCTAACATGTGGTCAGTTTGGCTTAACTAAATTCTTATAAAAATTAAAAATATAATAAAATAAATAATAGAGTTTGCTACATTTTTTTCTGGAATGATTTTGTTTCCTCAAGATTTTGGAAATGTTTTTGTGAGTTTTTCAAAATATATACATAGTGAAAGATGACAATGGATCTTCTTAGAAAGATCTTGATGTTATAGTACTTACAAATTTTTTTGTACTTCAAGAACTCAAAGTTTATTCAACTCAAATTGCGAACTCTGGGGCTGTGCATTTCTTATCGTTTCTTGTGCATCTCATACAGCCAAAATCACATCTCTTGAATAAAAATTTAGCTCCCTTCCAACTTTCTGCGTGACATTGGGCAAGTCGCTTTCCTTTCACAAATATTTATTCGTCACTGGAACAGGGCAATAAGGAGGAATCAGACATGCTTCTCTGCCTCAAAGTTCACAGTCAGGGAGGAAGTCTGACAGTTGAAACCGTAATTAAAACATATTGTTGCCCTAACCGGTTTGGCTCAGTGAATAGAGCGTCGGCCTGCGGACTGAAGGGTCCCAGGTTTGATTCTGGCCAAGGGCATGTACCTTAGTTGCATGCACATCCCCAGTATGAGGTGTGCAGGAGGCAGCTGATCAATGTTTCTCTCTCATCGATGTTTCTAACTTCCTATCCCTCTCCCTTCCTCTCTGTGGAAAATCAATAAAATGTATATATTTTTAAAATATTGTGTTGTTGGGCAGAGGGGAGTCATGTGGAAGTAGAAGTTACACTTGTCTGAGTTGCTCATTCTTTAAATGATAAATGAATTATAACACATTCCCTTCACAGTCTCACAGTAGATTTATACTAAAGACCAACGTTTCGATGATATATCACACAAAAGCAACTTTTTAAAAATCTCGCTTTTAAGAAGATGATGAAACCTTTTAAGGAGATGATGCCCATATGAGAAAAGATACAGCTGTCAGTAAAATATGAGGTCACATCTCATTAATTGCTACAAACCTTTATAGAAATTGCTTCATTTGATATCAGACTAGATTTTGTCTATAAAAAGCAGGTGGCATTAAACAAAAATGTTTTCCTAGACTACTATATGCAGGCATTACTCTCTGAATGCAGACCTGAGTCATGAAAAACATGCAGAGAGAGGTCCCTGGGTGGTTTTTATAATGATACTTAGAAACTCGTGATCATTTTCTAAGAAACATGACTGAAAACAATGTCAAATTCTAAAGCCACAGAAATTAAAATAACTCTGTTAACATTTGGTTTGTCCAATACATAATTTCTAATTTGGGTTGAAATAAGGCAATTTAGGTATTCCAAAATAGTAAAGTAGTAGTTTCAGTAAACTCCTAGTGCATGATCAGAAATAATTCTTTCTGAATGGTTTCCTACCACCTCCCGCACTCCCTTTTTTCTTTCTTTCTTTCTCCCCTTCTTTATTTAATTGATACACAACACAGAATATCTCTGAGGTCAAAACCTCTATGGATAAATACTTGGAAGTTATCCCTGACAAAACCTTTCTCAGGTTCAGAGCATTATAGATATTCATGGGTAATTGAAATGCAGCTCCCCACCAAAAGGATATTAAATTAAGTAAAAATAGTTCAGTTTCCTCATCCCAATCTTCATTCATGGTTAGCTTCAGCCTACTTATTGTACTGGAAATCTGCTTACTTTTGTAATGAATTCTTCTTCAAATAATTAAATGTTCAAGAGTGTACCAGAATGACTTTCCAGATGATTTATTGGTATCTCTTCAGCCTTCACCTCCTGATTCCCCAAGAAACGGCTTGGGCAGCAGCAATTTCTTTGTTGTTTTTTTTAAGATGTCAGGTTCTGATGTTTTGGCAATTAAGAAATATTCCTTCAAAGCAATTTTGGCAAATTGAACAATTAGAGACATTTTTATTTCCACATCTTATAATACTAGAATATGTTTTCTTAAAATCACATATAGCTAATATGCATTTCCATATTAATTATAGTCAGAAGATACTAGGAATTTCCTTTTTTCTACCTAAATTATTCATATTTTTTTGTTTCCTTTTAACTACATGATATGAAAAGAATTTGACCTGTTCATAAATATAAATTTCTAGTTATATAGACTATAATAACTTTACAAGAAATGTAAGCGAGTAGAAATGTCTTGCCTCTTTTATAATGTACCTTTGGAATAAATTCTATTTAAAGTTTCTACTATAACTATAACTATAACAAATACTACACACTGGCTTTCTTATATGATTAAGCTTTGCTTGTGTGCTTAGGCAGTAGACTTCACTTGGGAAAACCTCTGTCAGGCAAACATAGCTAAAGTGATTTTAACTGTATGCATGTGACACTTTTTTTAAAGATACGAGGAGGAAAACTCATGATTACTTACACTCGCAAGAGCGATGCTGGGAAGTATGTGTGCGTCGGCACCAACATGGTTGGGGAACGCGAGAGTGAAGTGGCAGAGCTGACGGTGTTGGGTAAGTGGGATCCTGTCTCATCGATCCCTGTGAAGTTCTCCCTCAGTATTATTTAGTATCTTTGTACAAAGGAGAAAGAAATGACCTTTCTTAAGAAGCTTAACCAACCTTGTGGGAGTGGGAAGAGGAGAGAAGGAATCAGCAAAACATGCTGCCCAAGACATCACAGACAAGACAAGGCGGCAAAACTAGGAGGAAACACTAAACCTGGGCAGGAGCTTCGAGAAGTAGGAAACCATCCTATATAATAAAGAGGGAATATGCAAATTGACCGTCACTCCGGTCAGTTTGCACCCACAGCTGAGGCTAAGTTCCCATAACAAGCCTTAAGGAGCAATAAGCAGGGACCTGAGGCTGCGTGCCCACCCACCTCCTGCATGGGGCTTGACAGGGGACCTCAGGTCGTGCTTTCCACCCACAGGGCTTGACAAGAGACCTCAGCCTGCTCCGCCCGCCCTGGCACCAGGCCAGAGTAATTCAGGCTGCACCCTCTTCCCTGGTGCCAGGCCGGGGGACCTAAGGCCATGCCCCCCACCCTGGCCCCAGGCCAGGGGACCTGAGACTATGCCTCCCACCCAGTGGGACTTGATGGGGGCCCTCAAGGTGTGCCCTCCACCCTGGTGCTGGGCCAGGGGACCTCAGGCCATGCCCTCCACCCCAGAACCAGGCCAGGGGACCTCAGGTTGTGCCCCCTGCCCTGGCACCAGGTTGGGGGTTCACAGACCACTCCCTCCGCCCAGCAGAGCTTGATGGGGGACCTCAGGCCATGCGCCCCTGCCCTGGCACCTAGGGGACCTGAGGCTGCACCCCCCCACCTGGCAGGGCTTGACAGGGTGGGACTGGCCAGGTCTGGATCTAGCCCAATGAAGGGGGGCTGTCCAGGTTTGGGTCTTGAGCAATTTTGAGGTACACATGGGTGGTTGAAGACTTGACTCTGGGTTCCATGGTGCACCCCAGACTCTGGCAGGAGGAAGATTTTCATATACATTTTACTAATTTTCTTTAATCTCTTTCACTTTTATTATAGAGAAAGGGCAAATAACAATATTAAAATATTTCCTCTAATTAATCCCCTTTTAATGTGCACGAATTTCGTGCACTGGGCCACTAGTATGTAATAAATTTCAAAATAAGATTTTAAATTGTAAGTCTGTTCTGACTAAACATATAAAATAGTTCTTAGTTTATATTTATTTCTTTTTTTGAGAAAGCTTTTTTCTGATTTTAGAGAGACCGTCATTTGTGAAGAGACCCAGTAACTTGGCAATCACTGTGGATGACAGCGCGGAGTTTAAATGTGAGGCCCGAGGTGACCCTGTGCCCACAGTGCGGTGGAGGAAAGATGATGGGGAGCTGCCCAAATCCAGGTAGAGATCAGAATGTAATGATGTGATTAGCTACTCCCACAGTCCCCGGTGTTCATCAGAACATGATTCACATGCATGTCATTAGAATCTTTGACTCCAGACTTCTGGATCTGGGGCAAGACAAAGTACTAGAGGTCATTAGAATAAGGAGGCTGCCATACTTTCTCTGAGGATTGCAGACAAGAACTGTACAGTCATGACCCTGGCTGCCCAGGGAACTCTTCTAAAACGCAATATTCCTTACACCGGTTTCTCTTCTGTTCAGCCAGACCACAGTTAATTTTCATTTCTGTATGGGAGTTGGTGGGGTTCGGAAGAGAGGTACAGTGTTAATAATAGAGTTATGAATCAATAAAAAAGCAGGCTTCCTTTTTCTTAGCTACGGCATCACCAGGGGACAGAAGAAGTGGTCAGAATTCCCTGGTATCTGTCGAGTCCTGAAATTGGCTAGGAGCAACAACAGGCTCTCAGCCTTAAGGAACGAGGCAACAAAAAGAAACTTCCAGGCATTGCCTTTAGGCTTTGGTTGCCAGTGTGTCTATCTTTCAGTAAGCATGCATCGAACGCCCTGCTACGTTTGGCATTAGAATAGTGGTTTCGACATACTTTCTGCTCTCAGGAGCTCACAGCAGGAAGCATGTCTAGATAGATACACAATAACCCAGCAAACCCTTTGGTCCCATAAAGGCAGACATTTTGGAGCAGTAAATTAGAAGAAACTTCTGAAAGGGAAGTGACATGTAAACAATTATATGAATGAATTTGATAAGCACGAAGGAAGAAAAGAGTATTCCAGGATGAGACATCACAACATACTTGCAAAGTGAAGAAATTACATTACATGTTCTGAATGGTGGGAAGTTTAGCATGGCTATGGCATAGGGCCTGTGGCAGGAAGTTAAGGGATATTAGGTTAGAAATACTAGGTTTGTGATTAATAAAAATGCAGTTTTTTTGAATATATGGAGTTAAATATATGTTGATATATATGTGATTTGATATGTATGCTGTTGTATTGACAACAAGCTTCACAACTTCATATGTGAACTTTTCTGAAGGTGTTAACATCATAGATGTTTTTATGATTAAAAATGTTGAATTGCGTGCCAAAAAAAGAATATTTGTGGGAAGTCTTAATTCATTATTTTATTTTGATGAAAAGTGCTGGTGAAAGTTATTGTACACTTCAGGAAGCTTATGTGAACATGTTCCATCTCAAGATACTTGTGAACGCTGGTTTAAACGCTTCAAAAGTGATGATTTGGAAAGACAAAGAGCATCCAGGTCAACCGAAAAATTTTGAAGACCAACAATTACAAGCATTGTTGGATGAAGATGCATGTAAAACTCAGAAACAACTTGCTGAAAGATTAAACATTGCTCAGCAAACAATTTCCAATCATTTACAAGCAATGGGAAAGATTTTAAAGGGAGGAAAATGGGTGCCACATCAACTGAACGAAAGATAAATGGAAAACTGAAAAGTTGTCAGTAAAATGTTGCTTCAGCGACATGAAAAAAAGTCTTTTCTGCATTGAATTGTGACTGGCAATGAAAAGTGGATTTATTTTGAGAATCCCAAATGCACAAAATCATGGGTTGATCTTGGTCAACTGCAAGGCCAAATCGATTCGGAAAGAAGACAATGCTCTGCATTTGGTGTGATCAGGAAGGTGTGGTGTTTCATGAGCTTCTAGAACCAGGTGAAATTCTTAATACTGATCACTACTGACAACAAATAATCAATTTGAACCATGCATTGATGGTGAAACGACCAGAATGTGCCAGAAGACATGCAAAAATAATTTTGCTTCGTGGTAATGCACCATCACATACTTAAAAACCAGTAAAAAATAGGTTAAAAGATGTTGCCTGGAAAGTATTAACCCACCTGCTGTATTCACCAGACCTTGCTCCTTCAGATTACCACTTGTTCCAACCGATCGCACACATACTTTCTGAGCAGCACTTCAAAACGTATGAAGAAGTGGCAATTGAGTCTCTGAATGGTTTGCCTCAAAACAAGAAAAGTTCTATTGGAGCAGTATACACAAATTACCTGAAAGATGGGGAAAATGTGTAGCTAGCAATGGACATTGCTTTGAATAAAGCACTTTTGATGTTTATCATGTTTTCTTTTATTACAAAATCCGCATTATTAACTGGTACACCCAGTACTGAGACCAGATTATCAGAGGTTTGTATTAATAGACTAAAGAATTTTGAAGCATATTACATGCACACCGATGACCTAAGAAGAATACTATGAACAGGAATACTTTTTAGAGAGAATAACTTTTTTGGACTATGGATGTTACATGTATGTGAGGAGACAGAGATACTAGTATCAGGGTCACCATTGTTGTTGTCCCTGTAAATGATGTAAATTGCCTGAATGGGGAGATGAGAGGGAGGTAGGGGTCCATAGTGGCAAGAAATTTCTGAAACTCAATTCATGAATTGGATGATTTGTTAGTTATAGGGAAACTGGTGAAGGAAGATGGGTAGATTGTGTTAGGAAAAGGAATTTGTTTATGTGTCAGAAAATATTAGGTACCTGTGGGATATGATGTGTAATTATTAATCTGCAGGGATTATGAATTTGGAGCTTAGATGAAATAAAAATTGGAAATATTTGGGTGGTCAATGAATATGTAAACTATAGTAGATACTATAAGTCAGGGATATTTTGTAGAGTGAAAGAGGGTTAAGGTGAAACTTCAAGGGAAACCCAGCATTTAATGTGAAGGAAGATGAGGCAAGGCAAATGAACTCTAAGATGAGACTGTTTGAGTTCAGTTATCAACTCTGCCACTAAACTAGCTGAGATCAACACCAACCAGGTCACCTTGCCCCTGCTGCCTCACTTTCTTTTCTCATCTGCACAATGGGAATGAACATAATACTTCATACAATGGTTATAAGAACTTTAAAAGATAAAAATCTATAAATTACATCTGGCATATATAAATTGGTCACTATCTTTTAATTTTAGTATGAGTATAGTAGCTTGAGGGAACAAACAATGAAGTTCCAACTTTTTAAAAATATTTTTTTGCAAAGTAGGTCAGTATTTTAGCTCACATAAATTTAAAAACAAGCTCTTTTCATCTGGCTAGTGTTGCTCAGTGGTTGAGCATCTACCTATAAACCAGGTCACGTTTGATTCCCAGTCAGGGCATATGAACAGGTTGCAGACTCAATCCCCAGTAGGGACTGTGCAGGAGGCAGCCACACAGTGGTTCTTTCTCATCATTGATGTTTTTATCTCTCTCTTCCTCACCCATCCTCTTTCTGAAATCAATAAAAACATTTAAAATATAAATAAAATCAAGCTCTTTTCTCTATGTGTGTTTACTTAGAGGAATGGTGCATTTTAACTATTGTTTTAAATTTCCTGAAGCAAACGTTATGTGTGATTTGATGCCTAAATATATGTTACTTGTAATGATGAGATCTTTAAATAGAAGATCACTTAATTGTGCTTTCTTTTGTTCTGTCACTAGATATGAAATCAGAGATGATCATACCTTGAAAATCCGAAAGGTGATGGCTGGTGACATGGGGTCATATACTTGTGTTGCAGAAAATATGGTTGGAAAAGCTGAAGCATCAGCTACTTTGACTGTCCAGGGTAAGGCTTGGGGAAGAGTTTGTTGTAGTTGTTTTATTATCTGAAATATAATGTTAATACTTAAAGAAAACACCACTTAACAAAGTAGTCTATATTAAATATAGGCTAAAAGTACTGTTAAAATATTTTAAGGAAATTGTTATTTTGCCCATGGGAAGTCTATATGCATTTGTTATAATAAATTAAATTAAATTTTCAAAATTAGGAAGAGTTCTGTCTTGGTCAAGTAAAGGAGGAGAATGTACTGTAATCTCTGGGTCTTCAACCATAGAGCCAGCCCTTCTAATCTCTTAATTAAATGACAGCTGTTACCAAAACCTTTGCATGCAAGCAAATCGCCCATTCCTTCAGGTCACGCACTTTAAGGATGTGTACAGCGCAGAACACAAAAATGAGAGGATTCGGTTCCCCTCAAGAATGTAAGGTCATCCACGTGTAGGGACTTTTGTAGTCTTTTTCTGTGCACACACTGCCTGTGATGTAACAATGCTCAATAAATATCTGTGAATTAATTACATTTGTACTCTGCTAATTTTGATAAATTTTTATTATTTGGTTTGATTTATTATTCTATTCTATGGCTATCAGTTTTTGAATGTCAGAGTCTTATCTTAAACTGATGTGTAGAAATAGTTCTGTCATCTTTATGTCATAATCCAGATGTTTTCCATTCTCATAATCCCTTTTCTCCTCTCTGCATGATGTCATAGGATTATTTCTTACTCTGTCTCATCTGAGAATTGTTCTCATTTTTTTTCCGTTTTAGAGTGGATAAGTTGGTTATTGTTGCATTTGAGAGACAGTGACCTTTAAAAACATTTTGTTGGTGAAAAAACTTCCCTGTTTTGATAAGTACGTAGAGTGATCAGGGATCTTGGCCATAAACCACTTAGCTTGTTTCTTGGTCTGCTATCAGCTGCACTGGGTGCTGTATCTTCTCTGAGCACTGTCTCCTGTAAGGCTGTTATGAAGAAAAAGGTGGCTTTTGAGGGAGTGCTTCTACTGTGGGCTTTCTACAAAAGAGCCTTGGGGGCATTTTACAGTTTTAAGGAAGAAGAAATACTATTTCCTTCCTGTCTTTAAAGCCATTATGTCCCACTTTGGGTTTTTTTTTTAGCTGAACCTCATAAAAACAAAAGGAAAAAAAAAGAAAGGGTCAAGAACAAACATTGAATTTCTAAGACCTAGACTACTTCTCTTTAATTTAAGTTAGACTTGAACTCCATGTAAGGCTAACCCTGTAAAAAAAAAAAAAAAAAAAAAAAACCCTTTACATTTAGAGAAAGTATACGTTTAAGAGATGTCAAATCCAAGTTCAAAAGCCCCCAGAGGAAGTGAAAGTAACCCAGGATGAACAAAAGGCAGGAGCAGGTGTGTCTGTCTCCAGGGGATTGTGACAGGAAGGTTGGTTGTCTGTCACATTACTCAGAGAGATGTAGTGTTTCACTTTATGTTTTAAAGTCCTTTACTTTGGGAGCATGATGCTTTTATAAATAATAGCCATTCTGCTGTGTCTACAGTAGAGATTGAAATCAAAATAGTTTTTTTCCCCTACAATTTTAAACTCAGTTTCAAAGCTAATTCAGCCTTCAGTTTTCCATATGGAATTTTTGCTCCCTAAGCTTGCATTTCAATGGAAATTGGATCAAATCCAGAAACTATTTGAGGAATTTTGTTCTTATTTCAACTGGATTGAGTTTTCTATAAACTTATGACAGAGTTGTATATTGTTAAGAAGGTAATTGATTCAAATATCAAAATATGCATATTAACATCATGTTAACATATCTTTAACAGCTAGAATAATGTACACAATACATCAAAGAAAGCAATATGATTCCCAACTTAAAAGGTAACTAAGGATGGAGGAGGGGAGAATCAGGAAACTTTTTAAAGGAAACTTGAGAAGTTATATCTTTTTTTTCCCCTTCATTTCAGAGTGATAGTAGAAATATACTAGATACTACCAAGGAAATTAATCAGAAATGAATTTGATAGCAGGAAACAATTATAATAAGAAATTCAGTAGTGTAGCTTTTGATATCTGTTTTATTTATGGTTCATTTTTAGGAAGGACTATTGGAATCAATATGGGATTATAAATAATCTTCCTTTCCCTCACTTCACATACAATGAATATTTACTTTTGAGAATTGATATTGGACAGTAAAGCCCTGCCCTCCAGATAGAAGTTATAGAAGAAAAAAAAAAGCCTCTTAAATAAAGGTGACTGTGATTTTCACCCTTAGTAAAGACATGATTAGTTCCAACATTTAAAAATAACTTAATTTGAGCCCTAGCCTGTGTGGCTCAGTTGGTGTCATTCAGCCTATGGAAAGGTTGCTGGAGCTCTATCCCCAGTCCAAGGTGAGGCAGCCAATCAGTGTTTCCCTCTCATACCAATGTTGTTGTTTCCCCTCCCTCCCTCCCTCCCTCCCTCCCTCCTTCCCTCCTTTCCTATTCTTTTCTTTCTCTCTAAGAATCAATGGGGAAATCTTAAAAATAAATAACTTAATTTGAGAATTATTTCCCTTTTTCTTTTCTTTTTTTTTCTTGGTGTCTCAATTCTGCTTTTCTGGAGACTACCTTCATATATTTTCTTAAAATATGCCTGCCTTAAATAGTTCTTTTTTAATTCTCAGTATTTTATTGGTTTTTCTACGCATGTATTATTCTCAGTGCTTAGCATGGTACTGAGAATCTAGTGGGCACTTTAATAAGTACTTGTTACAAGTGAAATGACTATAGACTTGAACCTTCTACTTGAGTGGTGGAACCATCCCAGGGATATAGCAATATTCTACAGGAAATTCAACCAGATTCTGGGGACTCTGATCCTGAGCACCAACAGTAGGTTCATTTGGGTCAAATTTGAATAGATGGTACCCATGATAGCTGCCTGGTGGTCTGTGTTTAAAAGGAAGCAAAGTAAAACATAGGACTAGGCAGAGATTCCTAAACACATCTGAAGTTTGTTATCTGAACTTAAATACTAAACTCATCTGAAGCTGTTAAATATACAGGTTATCTGCCTGCATCTGGTGTGCCTGATTTAGAAGATCTGAAATGGGGTGCAGACATTTTAAATTATTTTTTTAGATAAGCAAGTTTATGAATCCCTGGATTGAAGAGTTATCTGATGAACTAACAGAAAGAATAAAGTGCGTTAAAGCATTGCTTTAGAGTTTGGGAATCAGTTTCAAAGTGTGTTACAAAGAAGTGTGCAACTAAGGGCCATAGGCATTAGATTCAGACAGAATTTAAGTGAATCTGCTGTCATGTCTTTTGCCAACTGTGTGATCTACAAAAGGTGATTTAAATGTCCTGAGCCTCAGTTTCCCCATGCATAGAATGAGTACAGTAATGCAACTTCACAGCATTTTTATAAGGATTAAATTAAAATATATATGTAAAAATTTTAATATATCTGTTACAAGTTTTATAAATGAAGAGGATTATATTCATACTAGAGGCCTGGTCCATGAATTAGTGCATAAGTGGGGTGCCTCGGGGTGGCCTACAGGGATCAGGCCCCAGCTCTCCACCCCAGCCTCACAACCCTGCAGCCCCACCTGGCACCCCTCCATGGCCTGGCACTGCCCTCTAACCTGCTCCACCATCCCTCCACAGTCACTCTCCTTGGGGCCCATCGGGCCAGCATTACATCTACTGCTGCCTGCTGCCAGCACCCGCCATTTCTGTGCTGCCCCCTGGTGGTCAGCACATGTCATAGCAAGCAGTTGAACTCTTGGTTGAACAATTTGCATATTAGGCTTTTATTATGTAGGATTAGTGTTGTTATTGATAGGTTTATTGCTTAATTTTAATAATTGGTTATTTTGTAAGGAAAATAGTAATGTTCAGATAACTCTAGATAGATAATTTCTCTTTGCTATTGTAAGTGAGAAATATTAAATGAGAATATAGTAATAATCACTTATTATGTAACATTAACTAAAATTTTCTAATATAAAATATTACATTTTCATTAAAAAACACCTTATTAGATTTTACAGTAAGCTAGAGGCCTGGTGCATGAAAATTCATGCACGGGGGTGGGGGTGGCCTGCCCCCTCTCACAGTCTGGGAGTCTTCAGGGAATGGGCCTAAGCCTCAGTCTGGCCTCCCTCTTTAGGAGGCAACCGGGCCGATCAGGGGAAGGCCGCCCCCATCACCCCACTGCTGCTGCCACTGGCAGCCCTTCTCAGGCCTCACAGCCACTTGGCTTTGTCTGGAAGAATGTCCAGAAGACATCCCGTCTATCCAATCTAATTAGCATATTACCCCTTTATTAGTATAGATGTGTTGGATTTTGTTAGTGCCATCAAAAGTCATGCTAGATTTATAGTGAAGTTTTGCAAGGTAACTGTATAAAATAATGAAAATTATGACCATTGGGAACAGAAATGAATAAAAACAATTACATTTTGTGTGCAGTGCAGGATTATTGCTATGGAAAAATGTTCAGCGGCAGGTATTTGATTTCTATTCTGGTTCTCTTAACTCTAAGAGTGGTTGTTTTCTAATTGTTTGGATTATCAGCATTTCAGGTTACCTTTCTATAAATTAGGGTTTTGCCTGGTAATTAATTTTGAGTGTAGGAAGATTATCCAGGAGCAGATATCCTCAAAAACTGTTCTTCTCCTTCATGTCTACTTGGAAGCTACAGTTAAGCTGTCAGTAAAATAGGAGGTCACTTCCTATTAACAGCAAGTCACTTCACCCCTAAAACCGACACCACATACGTATCTCACACAGCATTGTTTGGATTGCTTTTTCTTGGGAGGCAGAATCCAAAAGCCACTGAATAAAATAAAAATATAAATTATTTCTAATGTAGAAGATGAAAAAAGGTAAATTATGGTAATATTGCCCTAACTGGTTTGGCTCAGTGGATAGAGCGTCGGCCTGTGGACTAAAAGGTTCTAGGTTTGATTCCATTCAAGAGCATGTACCTTGGTTGTGGGCACATCCCCATTGGGAGGTGTGCAGGAGGCAGCTGATCAATGTTTCTCTCTCATCGATGTTTCTAACTATCTCTCTCCCTTCCTCTCTGTAAAAAATCAATAAAATATATTTTTAAAAATTTATGGTAATATTTGATATTAGGAAGCTTCTGATTAAAAATATATGCATCCAGGCTTCTGTTAATGTTTAGTCAATAAAAGGAACATCCAGATTCCTTTACTTTGCATGTTAATTTTGGTGTGTCGTTGAAACTGTCAGAGGAGACTCAAAGGCTGTGTAGTAACTTGACCTATTGAAAAATAATGTCTGTTACATGACCAATAAAAAATGGTGAAGTAATTCTGTTCAGAATAACTACAACAGAGAAAGTCTTTCTGCTTAATTCCCTGTTAATCAGAAAATTCATTTAACCTGTATGTTATATTTTGTTATTTCCTGGAAAAGTAAAAGATTTATTACTTGTAATTTTAAATCATCAATGCTGTTGTATTTATACTTAGAGTGCATCCTGATTTTTCCTCCACAAGTATAATATCTACCCATGTCCTCAAGAATTCTCTCTGTGAAGTTAAAATACACAAACAGAATCAGACATCTTTTTAAAGACATGTAACCTCAGTTTTGCTTTATTTCACTGTAATATTTGCACTTTAATGTCTCATTTTGACAAGTGTTGGGATTGCTGGTTCTGTCTTGGTAGGAAAGAATGATCCTCTGAACTGTGTTTCATATTGCATATGGCTCCATCTCGTACAGAAAAGATATAGACTGTGGTATTTATAACCATTTGATAGGTTGTGACATGCCTATAAAGTATAAAATATAACCAGAACAAAATAGATGCATAAAGGTGCTCTGCCAGGTTTTTAAATAGTGTCCACTAACACTTAAAATTTATGCCTCTGCTTGGTGTTCCAAGAATTGTAGCAGGTTTGTTTTATATTTTACTATCTTAATCTAAACTTACTAGACCTCTATTATATGCTTGCCACGTGAGCCTTGGGGTTCTTCTTGGAATTACATGATAGCCCACTTAAATTTGTTGTTTTTATTTTTTAACCAAATTCATGGTCAATTTAAAAATTGAGTGTTGTTTTTTTTTGTGTGTGTGTGGGGGGGAGGTTTTGTCTTTTGTTTTTTTCTTTGGCTGCCGGTAGCCTTTAAGAAAAGCATAATGGATGTAGGTTCAAAATAATTAAAAGAAAAACATAGGAAGAAAAATAATTTTATTTCCTATTGTATTGGCAACAAATCCTTTAAACTAGTAATTATTCTTATTATGACAATCACTTTAATAGCATGTTAAATAATTTCATTTTTGAGGAGTGATATCCCAAAAGAAACAGAGAAGATAAAGCCACATGCAGCTGAAACTCCCCCTTTCTCCCACTTCTAAGCTTGCCTCTGTCTCTAAGATCCTCTGCCGCTTTGCGTCAGTGATGCTCGTTGCTTGAACAAGGCAAACTAGATGGCACTATTCATCCTTCCATTCCCTTTGCGATTTAACAGATAAAGCAGCTCTCATTACTGTTGAAATTTCATTTCCAGAGTAAATCTGTGTCTCTCTCTCACCAGAGTGATCATGTTCCCAACACATGCCTGTCACAGGAAACCAAACTGAAAACTGACTTCCATGCCCCAGTCACTGCCCAGCAATCACATATTATCTTGACTGCGTTGGAACGTGAAGAAAATCTGATCCCATTTCTTCTGTCTCTTTCAGTAGGAACTAAAAGACATTTAGCCCTCTCGTTTCCCTGTAGCCTCGAGTGCTGGGCCAGTCAGACACTGGAAGCTGGACATTTAGGTATTACTTCACACCCCACTGCACTGCTCTGCAGGCCTCTCACAGGAACCAGTGATTCTTTGTAGCTGAAGAAACACTTGCTTTTATGCCCTTTCAGCAACTGCTCTGTTAAAAGAAAAGGCAAATGCCAAGCATCTCTGAACCAGGCGACTCTCTGCTCCTAGACAAATAGGATTTTGTGCAATCCCAGCTCTTTTCTCCTAAGTGCTTCATCTTTTTCTTCCCTTGATGTGATATTACTCCAATCTCTCAATGTCATCACCTTTTTTAATTCTAAAATTACAAAATATGATATCATGAGGGATGTCACTATCTCTTTAAATGACATTGTAGGCATACAATAAGGAATGTTCCAATGAATGATCCTAAAAAAGTGCATTGTCTTCTGTCTGGAGAGTTGTTATTTTCCCATCAGTATTTATGTCTACTGTACAGTGAAGGGACAGAGCCTTCCTCATTAGGGCTGGTTAGCCACTGACAGCTTCTGGAAGGCCGAGCCTTAAAGTCTGAAATTGACATGAAACCAGGGAGGCACCCTGGTAGGAAGTAAGACTCCATCTGCCTCTTGGCTGACTTATTTACTGCTAATGGGATGTTTTCTAGAACGTTTCTCTTTGCTGCAAGTGAACCTCATGCTTCACACAAGAAGCTTTGCTGATATCACTTGGGAACTGAAGTTTATTATTGACGCCTATGAGATGTCCTAATAAACGAGGGATTGCATAGCAGTTAGAATTTCAGTGAAGCAAGAAGCAGCTATCAGGGGTCTGGCTAAACTTTTAAGTTTCTACTAACTCAGAATGTGATTGTTTATTCACAGGAAATAATAATGATGCAGTGAAAATGGGAGGAGACGAGGCATCAGAGCTCAAGTCTCTCATGTTCTACTGCAGTTGAAGGCAGTGTAACTGCAGATGCTTGTCAGTAGATAACTTGGGTGATGCAGGGCCAACCTTTACTCACCTATTTCTTACTACTAGAGACCCAATGCACGAAATTCGTGCAAGGGACTCTGAGGGCTGAGGTGGCTGCCGCCTCGCCTCAGGGCCCTCGCAGCCCTGGCTTCATCAAGAAAGTTGTCCAGAATGTCATCCAAAAGGTTTTTCAGCCATCTGGTCTAATTAGCATATTACCTTCTTGTTATTATAGATTGCTTTAATTCAGACCTCTATCCTCTTTCTAACAGTGAAATGGTTAACCTCTAACCAGTTCCTTTCCACCATCTTGACACATGGACTCCATTCTCCACACAACATGTTTATCTACCTAAAACATAAATCTAGTTACATTAATTTTATCCAAAAAAGTTGTAATTGTTCCCATCTCTCCAGGATAACATGCAAACGCTTACTAGTGCTCTGCCGCTGACCTCTTCTCTCTTGCGATGCCTCCCTTCAGCCTAAGGTCACTATATTGTTAACATATTTTCATGCATATGTTATGTAGCTTCCTCTGGGCTTTTCCTTATGTTGGTCCCTTGGTCTAAAATCCCCTGGCTCATCTACTTGCTACTTATTCCTACCCTTGGACTCAGATCAAGTAAGAATCCTTTAAGAAGCTTTGCAGACAGTCCCCACACCAATGCATGTTAGGAATTCCTCCATTCATGTACACATTGGATACTGTTGCCACCTTTACTGCATTTTAATGTCTACCTCAATTGACTGGAAGGAAGGGATGGAGGGAGAGAGAGAAGGAGAAAGGAAGAGAGGGAGAGAGAGAGGGAGAAATGAAGAGAGGAAGAGAGAGAGAGAGAGAGAGAGATGAGACGGCAACATCAGTTGGTACCTGGCTGAGGATTGAATCCGCAGCCTTTCTTTGGTATACTGGATGATGGTCTAACCAACTGAGCCACCTGATTAGGGGAGACTTATTTTTTTTTTGTAGTTGATTAATGTAGAGTTTGGTAATTGTTTTATTTTTCTGCAAAGATTATTTCTGTGTCTCTTTGATATTGAGATCTATCTTTGAAAATTACTCTTCAATATTTCTTTGGAAAGTGTTTTAAAAGAGAAATCTTTTATTTTTCCTCCTGTTTTTAGCTGCTTTTAGCAAACATTCTGTAAAACCAAATCAATAGTAGTCTTTTCTGGCAGACATACTTAGATTCAAATGCTGAATGTCTAGTTATTTAATTTCTGGTTTTCAGTTTTCTCAACAGTAAAATGTGTGAAAATGTCTGGCTTATAAGTTTGTTTTAAGGATTAAATGAGCTACTAAATATGAAATTTTTAGCAGATTATTTGAAGCATTGAAATGCTTAATAAAAGTAGAAGCAATGATGATAGACAGAGGAGGTTACTTCAGTGTGCCTGTTTGTTTGTATGTGTTGGAATGAGGACTTCATGTGCCTTCAGTGCTCTTATCGCTGGCTGTGAACAGGACTAGGGTCTGGGTTATGTGTGCACCTCCCACAGTATTTTGCATAGGCATACATACCATAAATACTTTTCAGTAAGCCAGGACTCTCAAGGCATCTGCAACTGTGGTAGATGGTTATTCTGGTTGCCTCAGACAGCAGTAGATAATTGAACTATATTACATGAAATCTGTATTTAGTTAAAAATACTTTTGTTTGATTATGTTTACATGATCACATACATACATTTGCATTTGAGACCCAAGTAACGAACGATTTTTTGTTGTTAAGCAGGTCCATAATTAACATGATTTTCTTTAACCTCTAAACATAACTAATATCCCTCCTGGTATGTTCGCTGCTGGTAAATTTCCTGATAGAATCAATTATATTGAATCCCTTCCCTGCTCCTTGAATAAGTATAATTCATATATTGGAACAATTGAATTAATTGGAGATAAAAATAATTTGGATAGATGGTTCCCAGTAACACCTTCCATATAACTTAAAACTTTAATAGTCTTGAAAATGGATCCGAAGGCATAATCCATGAAAAAAAAAATATGTGCCTTTGACCATTTCCTAAGATGTGAAGTAGCAACTGTGAAGATAACCAAACCACATAGATCAGTAAATAACTATTTCAGAATGTGAAATACAGATTGCTGTGACTTCCATTGCCAGTAGTAGGAGATAAAATTTAAAAAACCTGCATTCAAAAACAAATAGTGGGGAAAAGAAGACACGTTTTATAAATTTGTGGTTTCTGTACATAGGGCTTGCTATGTTCAGCTTCCTATCAGCATATGAGATCTTTGCGTAAGAGTCATATGACTTTTTAGAGCTTCTATGATATCTAGGCATAAAAGAAGTAAGGAGAGAGAAAGCTGGGCTTTCAGTTCTGAGTTTCCTTTCTTTGATGTAGACTTCATTTAAATCATTTCTTGGAACAGTTTCCTTGAATTGCTGATTTCGGAAAAGCTGGCAGTATAATAGTTCATTGTTTCTGACCATTAATGTGGTTATTTGAGTCCAAGCCAAAACTAACTGTGTCAAGGGGCCTTTTTGCAGGTTCAAGTTAGGTTTACTACAGTGCAAGGTCCTGCTTAAGAACAGAGTTCATCAGCATTTTGATGAAACACATATTGTAAGTCCCCAAAAGCTTTACTAGAATACTTTAAGAACCTTGATATGTATGTGACATTTGTGCCAGACTCTGACAAGATGGAGTAGACTGGTTCTTTGGGGAATGATTCTTCATGACATGTGGCTGTAATCTACAGAGGCCCGTCATGCTATAGTAAATAGTGCTTTGGAGGTTGGGGGATATTTACATTTATATACATATATATACATATATATATATAATAAATTATAATTATATAATTTTATATGTAATTATATTCATATATAATTATAATGTCTATTTATGTATCACAATACACACACATCACAGTGTTATATTTATGTCCTATCTCCTGGTATATGTATTTGACAATATTACAGATGTCTCCCATTGCCACCCCCTGCCCTCCTATACCCAGGCCTTCCCCACACTATTGTCTGTGTCCATGGACTCTGAATATAAGCGTACATGTTCTTTGATTAATCTCTTCCAAGCCCCCACCCTCCCCTCTGAGATCTCTCATACTGTTCCATGCATCCATGCCTCTGGACCTGTTTTGTTCCTCCATTTACTGCAGCTTTTAATGCTAAACTCGAGACCCTTATTCAAAAAGCCTCCCCTATAGAATTCGTTGTAGTAGATTTTTTGTTGTTGTTATTGTTGCTGCAGTTGTTTATCTTCTAGTTTAAATAATGATTTAAAAAACAACAACCAGTAGATGATTTGAAGGGCTGAGGAGAAAACCATTTGTGGTTGTAGAAAGAAAACTCAAGGAGACAGTGTGTGGAGACTTTTAAAGGATCAGTGTTGCCAAGCGGAGCTCTTTGTGAGCAGGCTGAGAGTGAAATGCCATCAGCCAAGAGCTTCAATGAAGTCCCACTGCAGAATTTAACAAGAGAATGATTTGTGGGAATGGCTCCCTCTCCTAACTGTTCTGATCCAGGCGCGTAAATAGGATGCTGAGCTCCACTCCTGCTGGTTTTTTATGCTATTTGATTTGATTGAGACTCAGCAGCATTATGGCCTATCATTCTTTTCCTTTTTTTTTTTTTTTCCTGTAGGAAGGACAAAGTAAAGAACTTCTTGTGTTCTTATAGCCTTTCAGAAATAACCTTTTTAACCCTAATGACTGTTGAAGATGTGACATTATCTTAGATTTCTTTCATTCACTCATAAAGGTTTTTGGTTGCTTTTAGTTATTTCAAACAAACTGATGTAAATCTTAAAAATTATTCAAAGGAAAGGCATTCACCACATGGCCTTCCTACAGAGAATTTGAAGCACTCTCTTAATGTGTGTGCCAAGCAAGTGCTTGAAGAAATAAGTAGAGCAGTCAGCTACAAGAAATAATTGATACATAAGATGACTCTGTGACAAATAATGACACTGCTCCACACCAGTAAATAGCACACCATGGGCCTTCCATTATTTTCTGAGCTTTACTGTGATTTATTCATCTACATAACAGAGGATAAGGCTTTCTTGAACCAGTGCTATAGATATCTGACTTAGCAACTGTCTTTAGCAACCGACATGCTCAAATGACTGCATCGGTGTGGAAATAGAAATATGTACTTGAGTGGTGTGTATTTGTACAATCTGAATACTCAGTATGAGAATGAAATTTAGAAAAGTAAATTGTTTTTTTCTCTCTAGACATTGGCAAGTACCTCATTTTAAAACATTATATTCATTGCTACCATAACTTAGTCTCACATAACTTAGAATTATTTTGTAACGTTGTGTATAACTTAATGTAAAAATAATTAATTCTACCTTATTTCACATTACTACGTTCTATTTTATGTAGAATTGTTAGTGATTGAGGCAATGTATTGTTTAGAAGATAATTGCTAGGACATAGTGATTGAGATAATTCATTGTGTAAAAGAGAATAATCATAAAGCAAGTTATCATAAAGCAAGTTTTTGGCAAAGCCGACTATTTGCCATTAAGGACACCTTTCTTCCTATGGGGAACCCTAGATAAATGAGAGATGAAAGATAATTGAAAACTTGACTTTTTTATCTATCCATATGTATTGATTTTTTAACTATTTTAAATATTTTATAGTTATACAAGATAGTAATAATTATGCTAAACAGTACTTATTCCAGTAGATTCACAAATCCTTCCAGCATACCAGGCATCAGGATCATTATTAGAGTACTTCACAGTTATACAGAAGCTGGCATCCTCTGAGCCTTATTTCAGTAATTTAAAAATATGATATGCCTGCCCAGCTGGTGTGGCTCAGTGGCTGATCATCGACCCATGAACCAGTAGGTCATGGTTTGCTTCCTTGGCAGGGCTCATGCCAGGGCTGTGGGTTCAATTCCCAGTAGGGGCCATGCAGGAGGCAGCCAATTAATGATTCCCTCTCAATGATGTTTCTATCTCTCTCTCTCTCCCTGTCTCCAAAACCAATAAAAATACATTTAAAAATATATGATAGGCTTTTAAAAAAGTGGATGTTGGAATAGTGATTTTAAACAGTCTTCATTTTAGGTCATTAATAAAGAGATAAGGTATGCTCTTGTGTTTTCCCCAAATGTACTAAATATAATTGATAATAAGTAAATTGGCCAAATTTCATTTTCTTGGAAATTAATGTTAAATTATATAATTTCTGTACTGCAGTGTTGAGATCTTGAATGTTATACATGGATGGAGTTTACAAATCATTTACTTTGGCTAGTTATACAGATGAGAAAATTGAGGTCAGATATGTCTTTATAGTACACTAGGGGCCCAGTGCACAAAAATTTGTGCACTTGGGGGGGTTCCTTCAGCCTGGTCTGCACCCTCTCCAATTGGGGAACCCTCGGGGCTGCTGGCTCCTAACCGCTCACCTGCCTGCTGGCCTGATCCCCCTAACTGCTCTCCCGTGTTGGCCTGATCCTCCTAACTGTTCTCTGCCTGCCTGATCACCTGTAACTGCCTCTGCCTCAGCCCTGCCACCATGGCTTTGTCCAGAAGGATGTCCAGAAGGTCATCTGGAAGATGTTCAGTCTAATTAGCATATTACCTTTTTATTAGTAATATAGGTGCCACCTTGTCTTAAAAATGTAGGTTGTTAGCAGGTTTTCCTATTGTGGAAGGGGAGCCTGCAGTAGCATCCTGAGTTCTGACCAAGGCTTATGCACTGGTGCTTTATCTCAGCAGATGAGATTCCTAGAAGACTCTTGGATGTACCTTGAACATTTCTATCGATTTTGCCAAATCCTCCTCCAAAAATGTTGAACCACTTTAAACTCCCACCAGCAACCATGTGTGTGCCCTCTGTCCTACTTTGGTGCCAATATCATTGATATCCCCCTACAAACTTCCCTCCCCTCAGCCGGGAGTGCTTGGCACTTGAGCCAAAATCGCTCTTCAGCCTCGGACTTCATTTCCCGAGATAGAATTATGGAGGAGGAAAAATAGTGTTCCTCTACCCTCCTGAATTCTTACCAGATGCCCTTGTAATGAAAGACAGATTACCAAGAGAAAAACAAAAGTTCGTTAACATGTGTACCTCATGTATATATAGGAGATCCCAGGGGAAAATGAATAACTCCCCAAGGTGGCTTAGAGTCCAGATTTAAATACCTTCTTCCTAGGGAAAGGGGACAGGATATCTAGGCCTCTTAGAGGAGAATACATGAGTTTTAGGAAAGATGAATGGGGGTGGGGGAGGTAGTTTGTAACAAAGTTTGGGTGTGATATCAACTTCTAGTCTCCTGTGACAGGAGTCAGTCTTCACTGGCTGATGACACTTCCCATCTAGGGAACATTTTGGGGGGGGGGGTCCAATTTTAGGCAGATCAGGAGACTTTAGTGAAAGCCTCTCCTTGCATTTGCTGTTTTTAAGCATCTGCAGCTCAAGAT
>PVJC01013859.1:0-37313 GCA_004026665.1 Murina feae
ATGGAAAGAAATGGTCTGATGGGTGAGGGTGGAGGGGTCACATTTAGAAGGTCAAGTCCCTAAAACATGCTGAAGGCAGAGAAAACAAAAATGGAATCTGGGCTTTTAGCTTAAATAAGGCAAATGATAGATAGTGTCAAGGTTTCGAAGAGGAAACAAATATAGGGAAAGCAGTCCTGAGAGTGTTTAACGTAGTAAATACCTTAGTCAACATCCCTGTCGGTGCCTTTCGGGGGCAGGAAGCAGACAGACACACTTGGAAAGAAAAGGCTGCCAGGGACCAGGAGAATCCATGTTGTGTTACCTCCTCAGCCTGTCTGAGTTGTGTGTCCACTTATTCCTGGAGCCAGGGCACCAGGCCCTTATGCACAGGCCATTGGGCTAAATCCTATAGAGAACTGGGAAGTGCTGCGAGGAATGAAAAGCAGGAGCTAGGGGTCCAATGGGAAATAGCCATGCACAAAAGTAACACCAGGCACCTATGTTCATCGCAGCATTATTCACGGTGGCCAAGACATGGAAACGACCAGTGTGTCCTGCGATAGAGGGCTGGATAGAGATGTGGGACATATATACAATGGAGTACTACTCAGCCACGAGAAAGGATGAAGTAATGACATTTGCAGCAACAGGGATGGACCTTGGGAACATTATGCTACATGGAATAAGTCAGACTGAAAAGGCTAAGAACCATACGATTTCACTCATACATGGAATATAAAACTGAAACTTAGGAACACAAACAGGGAAGAGGGTGTAGGGAGAATGGGACCCTAACATGAGGTGACAGGAGGAGATTTGACATTGGGTGGTGGGCACACGGTGCAATATACACATCTTGTAACATAGAAACCCACACATGAAACCTATATGTTCATGTTAACCAATGTCACCCCAACCAATTGAATAAATAAAATTTAAAAAACGACAAACGGAAACCCAAATCAGAAAAATAACAACAACAAAACATCAGGCAGGGCTATTTCCAGGACCAAACAGACAATTCCTGTATATGTACAGTATATGGCCAACTCCATATCCTGGAAGTGGCTATAGGAAAACTCCTGAGCTCCATATGGGGACAGAACAGTCACATGATGACCCTGGCCCACAGTTCCAGGTCCTCCACCACTCAAAGCTCTGCTCTGACCGTGGAGGCATATTGGAATCAGAGGGCTGGCCGCATCGGGAGAAACTGACTTCCCAGCCCGGGCTCTACTCTGTGCTGGGCAAAGTACTAGAGCAGTGGTTCTCAACCTTCCCAATGCCCAGACCCTTTAGTACAGTTCCTCATGTTGTGGTGAACCCCAGCATAAAATTATTTTCATTGCTACTTCATAACTGTAATTTTGAATGACTGTAATGTAAATATCTGATATGCAGGATGTATTTAGGCGACCCTTGTGAAAGGGTCGTTCCACCCCCAAAGGCCTTGCGACCCACAGGTTGAGAACCACTGTACTAGATGTTTGCATCTTTTCTCACAGTCCATCTTCACAGCAACACTGTGAGAAGAATGCTGGCATCACCATTGTATTGATAAGCAAGTAGCCTCAGAGAGGTCAATTAATTTGCCCAAGGTCACACGGCTTGAGGGCAGTTTCACCCTCATGGAGCTTCCAGCACATCATCCAGTCTTATTCCTTATTGAATCCCTGCTGTCCTGCTCACAGCATGGGCTCAGTAAACATTTGTTGCATGGATAACAAATAACCCCACAGCCGTGTTTAATCATGAAGGCAGGCCGTTTCCTTTGAAGTAAAGATTGAAGAAGCTGCCTTTGCCCCCAGGTTTCTCTAGGTGATAGACAAATTCTGCTCCCTGGAAGTCTAAGTCCCCAGGCTTAGACAGGCTGCCTTGGGGCTCACTCTCATGGGTCCCAACCAGTTTCTGCCTCAAGGGTGATGAGGTCTTATGAGAAAGGGAGGGAGGACTCACTAGCTCTCAGGACTCACCAGGGGACTGGCACCTGCAGCCCTGGTGTTTATATTCGGATTACCTTTGGTGGCATGCTAAATTGGTGACTAATTACAGCATGTCCAAATAAGGTACTTTAATTATAGCTTCCTTAATTCCAATGAGAACTCTGCTTGGAAAACAGAGGGGAGAGTGGATACATATCTGCTGCTCGCCTGGCTTGGTAAATGAATTACCAGGAGAGTCAGTGGCTTATTCCATTAGGTCCTGATAGGACACTGCTTTGTAACTGCTGGGAAGGCTTTTCAAGGGAGGGGCTGCTTGCAATCTTTGCAGCCGACCCTGGGGCAATGTGGGTGTGCAGGGAGGCTGACGCTGGCTTGGGCTCAGCCTCCTGCTCCTTCCCGCTGGGCACAGCCGCCCAGCTGTAATGGGCATTTCTGGAGGCAGACTCACCCCTGGTGCTGTCTTCTGTTGGAAATCGCTCACTGGTCTCTGCCACCTCTTGAGCTGTACACATTCAATTCAGAGCTTCCTGAACTGGAGCCCTCCTGGATTTCACGGGTCCTTAGACAGGTGTTCTGTCTGTACAGAGTGGGACTCCTCCTTCCCCCTGCTGCTAGGCTACAACTGTTAAAGAAATAGCATCCTCTTGGCAGTGAAGTTTAATGTTGGTAAATGTCTTATTTAAATCACATTTAGTAGTTTCTGCAAGATGAACTTTGGAAGACCATGAAGTTTAGCTCTCTCCCTTCTCCCCACAGAGGCCTTAAGACCTAGAATCAATTACTAAGTGATTTCCATGGAAGACAATGCATCTTTCCATAGTTTTGGCTCCTTCTTATCCTCTGTCCCTTTATATGCAACCTTTCCCCCAAAACAGAACTGTTTTGGAGTTCTCTTGAGACTTTTCTACCTGTCACTTTGATTGTAATACCAGTGAGAAAGCCTTACCTACAATGCCAGACCATTTCGTATAAGTGATCTCACTCACTTCTTACAGCCAGCCTTGAAAAGGTAGACAAAGCAGCTATAGCTATAGCCACTTCACATTAGAGCCAAGCTCAGAGAGGTGAAATCATGGCCGCATCATTCAGTTAAGACCAAGGTCTGCGCTATCTGATGCCATCCCAAATTCTTTACTATGTTGCCTGTCAACAGGCTTGTTTTGACCAAGCACAGTGTTTCTCAGCTGCCCAATCTTTCTGAGAAGGCCTCCAGCTGATTCTTGGTGTTTCATTTTCAAATATGCATATTGGATTTGAACTCAATAAGGTGACCAGATTTAAAGTGGTACACCATTGACAGGGGGTGGGGGGGTGGGGGGGATTCTTTTTTTTTTTTCTTCTTTTTTTTATTATTACTTAAAATATTACAAAGAGTAATCGGGACTTTTTTAAAGCAATGCAGGACAAATTGTTAAAAATTGGGACTGTCCCGCCAAAAGCGGGATGTCTGGTCACCTTAAACTAAGACCAATTTAAATGAACAAATATCTCTTCAGTGATATTTATGTGATATCTATGCGACATTTATGTGACATCTATGTGTGCATGGCTTTGTGGTGGCATTCAGGGCATTCAGAGGGTGAAAAGCATACTGCCTATGGATTTCGATTCCAGACAGATCTAATTCAAATCACAGCCCCTCCTGGGACCTTGAACAAGCTACAATCAAAAGCTCAAGATTAAATAAGATAATGTAAAGTGGCCAGCAGTCTTGATAGTGCTAAATTAAATATCATGATGCTTCATGTACATCATCTCTTTAATCCTTACAACAGCCCTTAGGAGGTACGGACTATTCTTAGCCCCATCTTATAGATTAGTAAACTGAGGTGATTGGCCAATGGTTATGCAATGCAGTTTACTTCCAGGTCTGCCTGGCTCCAGACACAGCTGCTGCTCTTAATCAGTGTCAGGAGCTGCTTCTTATGAGAAAAACGGGACTGTTCGTCAGCTGCTTGCTGTAAATATATGATTATGGCACGAGCAGGGGCAGGGGTTGCTGTCATTTAGACTCAGCCCTCCCACCTACTGGCAGGAAAAAAACAACACTTGCCCCATTCACTTCCTCCTATCAATCAAGTGTGGTATGATTAAAATACAAATCCACTAGAAAGTAGGCCTCACTTCAGAATTCCTTACGTCGTCATGTGTTTTTGTAAGGCATGGATTCTGAAATTCCAATTACCTTTTGAGGCGATGGTTGAAAAATTTGACTCAAAAACCAGGCCAATACTGACCAATCTCCCCAGGGAGACGTTACTTATTAGAAGAATCGCCAGTGCCTTTGAGAAATTGATAACATGTAATTATTCTCTCCACACACAAAAAAGGCTGCATGCCCACCCACCCACAACTGTGTACGCAGTTTCAGCAGTTTCACGGGGTCGACAGACATCCCTCCCCCACCCAACTGTCCATTTGCAGACTCGACAGCTAGAGTCCACAGCCCTGCGGTTGAATCTGAGGTTCAGCATCCTCATGTCTATCTGGGTAGGAGTGAGGATAAGATGAGATGACCCCAAGGAAGAGCCTGATGCCACTAACCTGTTCAGTGTGCACCAGCCCACCAGTGGGACAGCGAGAGACAGGAAAACAACCACATAACTGAGCAAAAAGGGCACCACCAAGGGGAGAGAGACTCCTCAAATGAGCGACCACTCCACAGGTAAAAGCCATTTCACTGCCCATGGCAGAGGCTTTTTCATTAGCCTCAATAAAGAGCACTTTGTGGTGCCCTGGGGTGAGTGTGGGGAGGGCTATTGGAGCCACTTGTAAATGTTAATGGCTCTCAGGCCAGCTTCCCTCTGGCTAATTGCTGGTGGAATTGATGAGCCAGCAGGCTCTCCACCCACCTCTCCCTCTCAGAGCTGAAGCTGCAAACCAGTGTTTCCAAGCTCTACTTGGCCCCGCCCACTTCCACCCAGGCAGGGAGGCTGCCCACCATGCTGCAGAGGCTACACTTTTATTTAGAGCTGAGTAAGGGGCTGTCTGCGGGGAAGAGACCTCCATCCGGTGGGCTCTGAGGGCTTTAATACCTTGCGATTCACACTGTGGTCCATGAACCAGCAGCAGAGACCATGGGGGCATATTAGAAATGCAGAACATCAGGTCTCACTCTCAACTGAGAATCTGTATTTTAATAAGACCCTCAATGTGATTCCTATATGTGTGCAAGCTTGGGAAGCATGGGGGGGAGGGTAGAGAGGTTGAGTGGGGTAGGAAGGCAGGGGTGGGGTGGGGGTTGTTCTAATAATGGAATTCCCCTACAAGCTTGCAAAGCCCTGGGAAACTTCAATGTTCCTTGGGGTAGATTTGACTCTAAAAGTAATGCAATAGGAATAATGAGTACCAACAAGTTTCTGTCTTTGTTAATGCTTCACAGATTCCACCAAGTGCCCTGGTGGCTCCAGGGCCGACTCTTTGTTAACTGCTTTTATTGCAGCTCCAACCTCCTTGCTAAAATCCATTCCTTCTCTATTGTTCTGGATAATATCTGTTTTAAGAAGAAAACAATTGGTGAGTTTGAGTCTTGGCTCTGCCATTCATTTGATTCCAATAAGCTTAGGTAAGCTTCTTAGCCCTTTATGTTTTTAGATTATTTTTATACTAGGGGCCCGGTGCACAAAAATTTGTGCACTGGGGGGGTGATCCCTCAGCCTAGTCTGCACCCTCTCCAATAGGTGAATCCTCGGGGCTGCTGGCTCCTAACCACTCACCTGCCTGCTGGCCTGATCCCCCTAACTGCTCTCCCCTGCCAGCCTGATCCTCCTAACTGCTCTCTGCCTGCCTGATAACCTGTAACTGTCTCTGCCTCAGCCCTGCCACCATGGCTTTGTCCGGAAGGTCGTCTGGAAGATGTTCAGTCTAATTAGCATATTACCTTTTTATTAGTATAGATGCCACCTTGTCTTAAAAATGTGGGTTGTTAGCAGGTTTTCCTATTGTGGAAGGGGAGCCTGCAGTAGCATCCTGGGTTCTGACCAGGGCTTATGCAATGGTGCTTTATCTCAGCAGATGAGAGTCCTAGAAGAAGAAAGACACTTGGGTGTACCTTGAACATTTCTATCAATTTTGCCAAATCCTCCTCCAAAAATGTTGAGCCACTTTAAACTTCCACCAGCAACCACGTGTGTGCCCTCTTTCCTACTTTGATGCCAATATCATTGATTTCCCCCTAGAAGCTTCCCTCCCCTTAGCTGGGACTGCTTGGCACTTGAGCCAAATTCACTGTTCAGCCTGGCACTTGATTTCCTGAGATAGAATTATGGAGGAGGAAAAATAGTGTTCCTCTATCCTTCTGAGTTCTTACTGGAGGCCCTTGAAATGAAAGACAGATTACCAAGAGAAAAACAAAAGTTCATTAACATGTGTACCTCGTGTACATGTGGGAGAGCCCAGGGAAAAATAAATAGCTCCCCAAGGTGGCTTAGAGTCCAGATTTAAATACCTTCTTCCTAGGGAAAGGGGATGGGATATCTAAGCCTCTTAGAGGAGAGTACATGAGTTTTAGGAAAGATGAATGGGGGTGGGGGAGATAGTTTGTAACAAAGTTTGAGTGTGATGTCAACTTGTAGTCTCCTATGACAGGAGTCAGTCTTCACTGGCTGATGACACTTTTCCCATCGAGGGAACCTTTTGGGGGGGTCCAATTTTAGGCAGATCAGGAGACGTTAGTGAAAGCCTCTCCTTGCATTTGCTGTTTTTCAAGCATCTGCAGCTCAAGATCATCAATATAACAACACAGCTTATGTTGGGGTGGCATGTTCTCTGACCTTCAGAATAAACCCAACAAAAGCTTGTTTCCTTTCTTAGATGATTTGCCACAGTAGTGTTATTCCCTGGAGACAGTATTCTGACCAGACCTTCCTGGGAGTGGTCATAACATACGCTGTGCTTGTAGAAAGGTGTAGGCCATATCACTAAATAAATCAGAGTCAGCTTTCTCATCTTGTGGAAAGGGAGATAAAGTTATGATAGTTTATCTCCCTTTCCACAGGTTTTCTGCAGATTTGTGTCTCTGCTGTAGCCCCAATGGCCCCAGCACCTCCGTGGCTCTAGAGCTTGGAACTGCTGGGTGCCAGGCCCACTTGAAGGTTTGTGTCTCTGCTCCTCCAACCCTGGCAGCCCCAGCACCTCCAGGAGCTGCTGGAGTGCCAGGTGCCCTGCAGGCCGGGTCGCTGTGCCTCAGACCCCAGCAGCCCCAGTGGCAGCAGCAACCAAGCAGGCCCAGAGGCCCTCTTCCAGTGGGCTGGGCAGAATGCCTGCATCATCACCATGGTGACGATGCAAGCATCTTGCCCCAGCCACCGCCATCTTTGTCTCAGAGTGATGGTTAATTTGCATATTACTATATTTTATTAGATAGTTTTATTGATTTCAGAGAGGAAGGGAGAGGGAGAGAGAGAGAGAAATATCAATGATGAGAGAGAATCATTTCTTAGCTGCCTCCTGCACGCCCCCTGTCTGGGGATGGAGCCTACAATCCGGGCATGTGCCCTTGACCAGAATTGAACCTGGGACCCTTCAGTCTGCTGGCTGACACTCTAGCCACTGAGCCAAATGTGCTGAGGCTCCTTACCCTTTTAAATCTCCAGATTCTCATCTGTAAAATGGGAATGATGATAATTACCTTCATCACAGAACTTGTTAGGGTGAAATGGAACGAGCATTAGCTCAATCCCGGACTTCTGGTGGTGAATCCCCGATGAAGGGCAGTTCATGGGTTTGTTAGATAGGACGAGGGCCGGCATGTCTCGGCAGTTCCTTTGCTTGCCGTGAGTAAATAAATCTACCTTGGACAGCCTCGACTAGTTTTCGACTAGAGCACCCTAAGTGGCAAACTGCTTGAATTTGCTAACTGTTTTGTTTTGTCTCATTGCTGCTGTTAGGGTAAGTCCCCAGGAGACCCCGCTCTGCAAGGACAAAAGCTGAGGCTGTCTTCTGACTGGCCAGAACATTGCAGGCTTCTTAAAAATTTGTGGAATGAATGCTTGATCTTCACAGCAAGCTGAGCCCAGCAACATTTTCCTTATGACAGAACTTAATAATCACAGGAACCCTGGAAGGTAAGTTTCATTTCTCCCAGTGTGTAAGTGACAGCCCCAAAGTTCTGGATGAGGAAGGATACTGGCCCAGCGTCACACAGCTGGTTACCCATCTAAGTCCACTTTCTCCCCCTTCTGATACCAGACCCTCTTTCACTTCGCTTCCTCCCAGGTTCGTTTTGATCGTGGGGAAGGACATATAATAAGTATAGAGCCACAGTTTTTTTTTTTGTTTTTGTTTTCTGAAATAATTATTCACCTCACTAAGTATAGATAAAAGGTTTTCTTACAGACCCTGGAAACTGGAGGATGAACCAAGGCTATAAAAAGATAAGATGCCTCCATGGATCCATTACTCAGAAAAGAAATACATTTTGAGAACAGGCCAAGGACAGGACATGCTTTGATTTGGTTGCTGTGCCCGGACCCTGACCCCCTCTGGGAGCTTTTCTCAGGAACACTGACCATTCTCCAGTCCCAGGAACAGGCTGAGCTGTTCGTAGTATCATAGGAGAGTAGCCACCTTGTTGTTGGACTTTGAGCTCCTGAAGGCTGGACTGCAGACCCTCCCCTCCCCTTTCCATGTTACACTGCAGCTCTCACCTGCACCCTTTCTTCTAACTCTTATATATATAATCAGCCACCTAGCGAGGGGCATCAAAACAGAATTTCCAGGGTGACCGACTGCTCTCCCATATTGCTGGCATTATTGGAATAAACACTCATATATGATTTGACCCTGTCTCAGCTTAATTTGGCTAAAGTAGTGACAGGCATCCTTGAACCCATTGTGTCAGGTTTCGGTTTCATCTTAAATTTGCAGCTTCACTTTAACATGTGTCATGGGTGGGAAAGAGGAGATTGTTATTATTGTCTTTGTTCCCAACCACTGAGTAGTAGCTAATGAGAGGGGGAAAAACAACAACATTTCTTAGCATCTACCAGAAGGCCAGCTTGGTATCCTGCAAACCCAACTGTCCAAAATATTGTTTCCCAAAGTCTAGTCTTTGATTGACCGCTTGCACCATTTTGAGGCTGTCTGATATGCCCCCGCCCTTAGGCTATTTATTTTCTATTCATCACATCAGCTCACTTGTTTTGCTTAAATATGTTTTTAAATGAGACTATCATACTGTCACCAATGAAAATCTAATAGTACTTTCCAATAATAGAAAGTATTATAAAAATAAATATAATGCAAACAAAATGATTTTTATTTCTAGGTAGACACTGTTGCCTGCAGAAGGCTCTAGGCTGGAGGTCTTCTTTCTCTTCCTCCAAAGTGAGAGTAACAAGTCATCATTAGCACCAATTTGTCCTTGACAGCCAAGCTTTTTAAAAAACAAAACAAAAACCTAATTAGAAGGATTAGGAAACAGAGGAAAAAGCAATGAAAAAGGAATGCATTTATCACCATGTGATTCAGTGCTATTTAGCAGTAAAATCATTACATAAGCTCTGAGGAGTTCCATTCCCTGGGAAACAACACTCTAGTACATGCTATGCCATTTGATGCTTTTTGATGCTTTTGTTACTCAATAGCATCTAATAGCATCAGGATAGGTAGGCCTTGAATCCTCAACCAGTATGTCCATTGTCTAGCACACAGGTAATGAACCATGGACTCTGGAGAAACTGCATGGATACTTAATATTTGTTGACCCCAAAGAAGTTACTTTACCCATTTTACCTGAGTTTTCTCATCTTTAGAAAGAGGATACAAATAGTAACCATCTCAAATAGCAATTATGAGGATTAAGTGCCTAGTGAAACAGTTAAACAGTGCCTGGCCCATAGTAAGTGCCAAGCAAATAAACACTAGTTTATTTGCTTCTGCTGTTACTGATATTTTGATGTGCTCAGGGCAGAACATTACAACTAAGTCCTTGCCTATGTCCATGTAGTAACTTTTCACCTGTTTGAGGAGTACTATCTAGACCTCTTACTCTTCTGAGTCCTCAAACGAAGCAATTTCTGATGTGGGAGTCTCCTCAAAAGGAAGAATAGACAGCTGGCTGGCATGACTCATGGTTGAGTGTCAACCTATGAACCAGGAGGTCATGGTTCAATTCCTGGTCAGGGCACATGCCCAGGGGGTTGTGGGCTCCATCCCCAGTGTGGGGCATGCAGGAGTCAGCCTATCAATGATTCTCTTTCATCATTGATGTTTCTCTCTCTCTCTCTCCCTCTCCCTTCCTCTCTGAAATCAATAAAAATATATTTAAAAATATGTTTTGTTTTGTTATTTAAAAAAGGAAGAACAGACAGCTGGGAAGGAAGTGCTCCAAGTGATGGGGACATTTCTCTGGAGGGAGCTGGCATGTGGTTGGCTTCTGCTGTATACCAGGCACTCTGACATGCCATCTGTATTATCTCCCATTAACCTGTAGTTGGTGCTATTCTCCAAATATTTCCCGTCCCTGCCTTTCATAAACATGGTAGAAACTTCCCTTCCCAAAAGAAATTTGGCACATCCATGTGATTGACTTTCTGTGGCCAGTGCCATGTGAGTAGAAGTAATGAGAGTCACAGCAGGCAGAAACAGTCAGAGTTAGTGAGTGTTTAACAATATTTTCTTCTTCTTCTTCAATGACCATGGAAATAAAATGTTCCTGGGTATGACACGAGCAAGAGCTCTCGGCCAACACATGATGGGAAGTGTAGCAGAGAGGAAAATACAACTTTGTGGTTTTAAGCTTCTGAAATTTTGTTGAATACTGCAGCAAAACCTACCCTATGCTGGTGGAGACAAGCCCCGAGGTGCTGGAACACACCTGTGTTCTTGAATCTAGCAAGATTTCTTGGCCTTTGGAATGCAAACTAGAGTCAGGGTCCAGGATTCAGGTGAGTTGGGCATAGAGTACCTATAACCACTCTCACTTTCCCTTGCTGTCTCATTTCTTCTCTCCTGATCAGTATCTAGTAAAGAAAGTGAGGAAATGTGGGTTCAGGACTCTTCCTCAGTTGCCATCTTCCTACAGAAACTTAAGAAACTGTTTAGTCTCTGGGTCTGTTTGTTGGTGAATCTGTGATTCTTGCTAATCTCAGAGAAAGAAGGAACCCCATAAAGTCATTGTCTTAGGTCCCTATTTGCTCTCTGTGTCTCCTTTACCTCATCTTATCTAGTCTTTGCTTGAATAATTCCAGAGGCAGGAAGCTTACTAGACTCATCATCTAATCTAATAAAAGAGCAATATGCAAATTGACCCTCACTGTGTTACACCCACAAGCCATGCCCACAAGCCATGCCCACCAGCCAATCAAGAGCAAATATGCAAATTAACTCAACTAAGATGGCAGCAGCCATGGTGCTGGAGTTGCCCTGGGCAATGGAGGAAGCCAGGGCCCTGCGGGCCCTGAGCTCTACTCAAGGCTACAAAGTTTCAATTATAGAAGATAAACAAACCCCAGATACCTGTGGGGCTGGGACCTTGGGTTGCCAGGGGCAACCTAGGCTTCAAGCAGGGGACCAAGGCAACAAAGTTTCAATTATAGAAGTTAAATAAATCCCAGATACCTGCTTCCAGCCAGGCACCCCAGTAGGGACCCGAACCCTGAAGGGATTGTGGGCAGCCTGAAATGGCCCTCTACCTCTCACCCAGGCTGGCCAGGCACCCCAGTAGGGACCCAAACCCTGAAGGGGCTATGGGCAGCCTGAAACAGTCATCAGCCCCTCACCCAGGCTGTCTAGGCATGCCAGCAGGTGGATATCCCCCAAGGGGTCCCAGACTGCAAGACGGCACAGACCGGGCTGAAGGACCCCCTCCCCCCGAGTGCACAAATTTTTGTGCACTGGGCTCTAGTCTATATATAGAAAAGCCTAAGCCACCAAACAACAGAACTGGTTGACTGGTTGCTATGATGTGCACTGACCACCAGGGGGAAGACACTGCAGAAGCTGCTCCCTGGTGGTCAGTGCACTCCCACATCTAACCTCCCATGGCCCCTCTCCCCCTGCCCCTGCCTGCCCTGATCACAGGCCAGGGCAAGGAACCCCACCTGTGCATGAATTTGTGCACCAGGCCTCTAGTTAATGGATAAACCTGGGCTATGATTGCAAGACTTCCTAAGCTCCTTGAGTGAGTGCTTGACCTACCTGAAAGCTGAATAATTTTGAAGGTCCTTACTTTGTAGGATGATCATATCATTTATCATCCTAACCAGGATACTTTTAACAATGAAAGGGGGTACTAATAACAATTATACTGGAATAATAAGTATAAAATGGGACTATCTTGGGAAAATGAGGATATATGGTCACTTGGCTTCTATAATTGTATGGCTACCAACAAATGGTACAAATTAAATTCATGGGCAGGACTGGATTCCATCTTTGGTAATTAACCCTGACTTTTGGTCTACCCTCTCCCCCAAACTCTTGACAACCATTTTTCTTTGGATGGTCTCCCATTTTCTAACCAATTCTTTTGTAAGAATTTTAGTTTAGAGTCATTTCCGAGGGAAAGCATGTACACATGACTATAACTTCAAGCAAATTTTTCCCATAGGTGCCTTTTATCCCTAACAACTCTCTTAATCAGATGCATATTTAATGATTTTTGATGGAGACACATGAGAACTGCCCGACCCTTCTTGGAGCTTTAGAATGCTGCCAAATCCCAATCCAGTTGTGAGAGCCACTGGGATGCCCAGAGCTACACCCTCTCAGCATCCCCACAAGACCTAAACTTTCATGAAAGTTACTCACGAGGTAATAGAAAGAGAGGCAGGGCATATTAAGTTTTCTTCTGCAGGCTGCTTGATTGTAATTCTGCCCAGGGCAGAGGCTCATTTGCATAGCTTTAATTTGAATATTACAGTGACTTCAGATAAGTCATTACCTTGGCCCCTCTTTGAATTTTTCTTTTAGCAATCCACTCAATCCCGCATGGAATCCAGTGAGGCCAGGAGCCTCTAATATGAGAAGATTTACATATCCCTTCCCACTGGGATGGAGGAGTATGAAAGGGGAAAAATGAAAATGAACAAACTGCTACATTTTGGAAATGCTTGATTCTTACTCCAGGGCAGTCTGTCAGGTTCAAGACTTATGGATAATTATGTTTTGTTTTTATATGATGGATCCTCCAACAGTCACTTTCTCTTAAACTTGCCTCTTCTTTTCTTTTATTTCCCCAGATGATAGCGGAATTTTACTGACTGTGTATGCTAAGCACTAAGCCAATTAACTGGATTACAGTCTTGCAAAGGGAAAGTTTGTCCTGGCCTGCAGGGAGATTATACTCTTGCCACATAAGACAAATATCAAGAAACAGCTACATATTCCACTAATTAATTATGTATTCCAAGCATCTGCTTTTCCCATTTCTTTAGAGGTCAGTAGGCTGTATGCTTGTGTGTGTGTACATCTATTATACGGCAATAAAATAAAATTCACTGAGATGTATACTACTTAGGTATACATATTTTGGCATGTTTATTATATTTCCAATAAAATGTGTCCTTTTAAGAAAGGGCAAGGAGAACACAGGAAAGAAAAGCTATGTGCTGAATACAACTTTTCCAAAACTTCATGGAAAGTAGCTTTCAAGGCATCCCCTTCCTAACGGGGCTCTCGTCCTGCCCTCATTTCTCTGCCTCCCAGGTGTACTCTTCCCCCACGTTTCCCTGTGTGGAGCTCCACCCCTCTTTATGTGAGGTGGATAAAGACTCAAGTGACTAAAGAAGAGAAATAATATGGAACCTGAATTTTATACCTACTGCACGCATGCTCTCTCTCTCTCACACACACACAACACACACACACACACTTCTATATACATCTTTACTCAGTGTTTCACTATTCTCTGGCAGCAATCTGAATGCAGATAGCTGGTGTATAGACTCTAAACCTCTCAGTATCTCTGTAGGATGGAAATGATGCCTTGGAAATCACAAAATGGTTAGAGATGTGGACATTGAGGTGGAAATCAGACAGGTTACACAACTTGCCAAGGTCACTTAGCTACTAAATGGTGGTTGTGAAACCCAGGGCCAATGGGATAGCATCCATAAAGTGAGACCCAGGTCCCTGGTGTCCTATGTTTATCTGCCCTCACATTTGCTGCACACTTCACAGAAGGCAGCCCTGTAGAGAGGCAAGAACAGAGCTTTGGACAGGCTTGGGTTCTCAGTGACCATCAATTTCCAAACATGTGTCCTTGGCCTAGTTAAGTTCTCAACTTCCTCATCTGTACAATAGAGTTAGTTACGCCAAATTTACAAGATTGAAGAGATACTTTGATTTGTACATGCAAAAGTAGCAAGTATAGCCTGAGCACATGGTAGGGGTTTAATAAATATTAATTTCCATCTTAGGAAGATGCTGTTATGAAGAGCATTATCTCCTCAGTCTCCCAGGGGAGCAAGCAGTTTATCAACAGAGACTTCCCTGTTCCCACTGACAAACTGAGGTCTCACTGTGCATCGGCCTCAAGGTTTCTATTTGTTAGGTGGTGGTACCAATAGAAATTAATTTCCTCAGTCCTGGCGCTCCTGTTAATTATTATGAAAACATACTCACATTCTGTCAACAAGCCTGCTTTCAAAATTGTGGCCATTTTTCATCTTTAATAAAATATCCTTCCTGTCTCCTCCCTCCTATTTCACAATTGAAAACATCTTAATCCTAGTGAATTGCAAGTATAGAGCTCCTTTCTTCACACTCTCTAATGATTTCTCCCTAGAAGAGAAATTGAGCCCCCTTTACCTTTTCTCTGCCTTGCTCAGTCTTTATACCAAGGCACCACTTAGGCAGCTACTCCCTCTTCCGACCTGGAGAAAATGATGCTGAGAGAGGTTATCTCCTTTGACCAGGACCGCACGATCAGTAGATGATAGAGTCAAATATTTGAGCCCAATATGTCTGATTTCAAAATCCAAGCATGTATTAGATATGTTAGGCCATTTCTGCCTAAAATCACACCACACACACTCCTCCTCTTCCTCGTCTTCCTTCCCTTCCTCCTCTTTTGCCTCCTCTGTTTCCTCCTATTTCTGGTCTATAATAGAGAAAAGGAAGCACCCTTCTTCTCTAACAGCTTCTAACTTTCATGCTTAAAGCCACTGTCTCCCACAGATCCCGAAAAATGCCCATTTGGGAAAAGCAATTGTGATTTAAGCTTATTTCTTCATATACAAAAAGATATGTTAAATACAACAACCTAAAGGGTTCTCCTCACATCAGTGGACTAGCTCAAAAATAGAAATGCTATTATTTTAGGATAATTAGAAGAATCACAAGCTCTTTGTAGGTGGGGCCATGTCCTTTACTTTCTCTGGATCCACACAGAGCTGAGTCCTTATAAATTAATGAAATAAAAGACAATAAACCAGGAGCATCATGGTGCTGAAGGAAGTTCTTGGGTTGTCTTGGGAACTCATCTCAGCACTGATACTGATTTGCTCTGTGACTTAGGAAAGTCACTTGCCTTCATTAAGTCCGTTTTATCATTTCTAGAATGAGAGTTTGAGCAGGTCAACCCTCCAGGTTTCTTATTCTCTGTGTCTGTGGCATTTATCCATGCCTTTGTGACTGTGCTGTGGTTCAGCTACATCTTCATATTTGGGGACATGCTATTGTAACAGTCTTCATTTCTCTCATCTGCCATACCCACTGAAGGGCAAAAACACATTTTCTTTTTCCATTTTCTGAGAGTATAAATTTTAAGGGGGGGGATTCTTTCTTCCTATTTGCAAACAAATAGGTTCTTCTATGCAAAGAAGAGGAAGTCCATTTATTTTGAAACATTTCCCCCAAAGATAACCATATACAGTATATTCACTTTCCTAAATATTTCAGAATCCCATTTTTACTGCCAAGTGAACCTTTCTTCAAATAACTCTGATGGACAAGACTGAGTCCATGCTATTTCAATTAGAGAGAAGTTGATTTAGAGAAAAAAAGACGTGGCGGGGAAACGCTCAGTTTTCCTTGTGAGTTTAGTTCTGAAGGTAAAGCAAGGTGTTGCCAGTATCTTAAGGCCATCGTGCCACAGTTGAGAATCATCGTCCCGACCAGTTAAATGAGTTTTAATTACTAGGAAAATATGTAAATGTCTCTTAAATGCATCTAACTGTTTAAAGTGCCTTTGGGTCAGACTTGGAGCCAAAACTGAAAAATAATTTAATATATCAAAATACTTTCTCTTTCCAAAGGCGAGAATAAGTGATGATTCCAAATATACATTGTGAAGGTTGTTCTCTGAATGGCAATGAATCATCTCTAGGTAAATGTTGGCTGGAAGCATTGGGAAAGAAAATGTTTCCATGCAGCCCAACCTAAGAGCAGGGATGACTTCCATGAAGAGCAACTAAAAGTAGAGTTGTCCAATGCACCCAGAGGATAAACTGTTGACAAAGAAATTCCAGATTTGGTTAAATATTGTAAGCCTCAGACTGAGCAGAGCCTGAGAATATTATGCAACATCCCTGAACAAGGACACAGAGAAAGATGCTTCCGTTTAAGTTCCCGCTTTACCGTTCCTAATCCAATCTTTTGTCAATGCACCATCGAGGCAAGTAACAGTAGAAGAAAGTAGCATGGCATTCCAGTCAATCAATACAGGGGCCAAACAGAGGAGACTCACTGTGAAAAGCAGGCCCATGTCCGGGGTACCTCTCGGCCCTGCTTCTTGATGCAATGCCCTTTTGCAGGACACAACCTACACAACCATGTGTGGCAGCCCTGGACCCTCACAATGCCTCAGAGGTGCCATGTTTTCTCTTGAATGTGGAACATATACCAACCTGGACCACTCTCTAACCCTCCTCTAGCCCTTCGCTGGTCTTTCTCACACTCACCTCTTAGGTGTCAGCTTGGACATCATGTTCTTGAGTTGCAGCCTAGATTAGATGCCTATTTAGGTGTCTCCACCTTACCACGTGGAACTGAATTGCACTTGGCTCGATCTTCCCTGTGCTCTGGGAGCTCCTAGAGGCCACTGAAGGTGTTGCTCTTTTTTCAGTGCTCTCCACACACAGAATGGACACCTTGTACATGTTTGTTGCAACATGGAGAGGGGTAGGAGGGGAGCAGGAAAGGAGAAAGTGGAAAGGTAGACAAGAAGAGACAGAGGAAAGGGAGATATAAAGGGAAAAGAAAATGTAGGCAAGGAAGAGAGATACAAAAAGAGAGAGCAAAGGAAAAGAAGAGAAAGGTGAGAGAAAGAAAAAGAAGAGGAAAGAACTGGGCTACCCAGGAGGTGAAGTGGGGTTTCCCTGAAGGCCTTGCCTGTCTCCATGGCTTTCCCCTCCTTCCTCACTTCTCACAGTCATCATTGTACCCACTCTAATCAAATTCTGTGTCTCCAGCAGAACCAGCTCGTGCAAAACCTTTTTCCTTATGAGGAATGCAGCAAGTCAGGAGATATGTTCTGGGATTTTCATCAACAATGTCAAGGCCCAAATATGGGCATTGGGCTCAAGCCAGATATGACCTCTGGTTATGGTCATCTTCTGATTGGAGTTTAGTAAGATCCTTCTAATCCATGGAGAATTGGAGTGCCGCTGTAGGCTGTGCAGGCTGCAGAGCGAAATGTTTGCCAATCCTATTGAAAGCAGTTCCTTGGGGGAAATGTCCCCTGCCTGCCAGAGTTGGGGCTTGTTCTGGGACTTCCTGTTTAGTGATATGTTCTGGGAAAGGATTTGGGGTCTGAGATTTCCTGCCAGGCTGATGTAAGAGAAATTCACTTGGTTGCTGGGGGGTTGAGAATTGCATTGAAGTTTTCATTTAAACTTGTGATTTTAAACTTGCAACAGCATTACCTATGGGGCTTGTTTAAAATGAACAGCCTGAGATCCCAACCCCATAGATTATGATTCAGTAGGTTTGAAGAGGGCTCTGGGATGCTGCCTTTTTTTTTTTTACAGCAATCCATTCTCCTTCTGCTTCATTCTTTTTCTTTTAATTAAAACTTTTTCAATTACAGTTGACATTCAATATTATA
This sequence comes from Murina feae, assembly GCA_004026665.1. NCBI lineage: Eukaryota > Metazoa > Chordata > Mammalia > Chiroptera > Vespertilionidae > Murina > Murina feae. Next base: position 17,917 of record PVJC01013859.1, read on the forward strand.
TTAGTTTCAGGTGTGCAACACAGTAGTCAGACATTTATATAACTTATGAAGTTATCCCCCATAAGTCTAATACTCACAGCAACATACATGGTTATTATAATACTAGAGGCCCAATGCACGAAATTCTTGCAAGAGGCTCAGCCCCTGCCACCACAGCCGCTACCTCTGCCTTGGCCCTCATAGCCCCAGCTTAGCCCAGAAGGTTGTCCGGTCTAATTAGCATATTACACTTTTATTATATAGAATTGTTGACTATATTCCCTATGCTATTAAATCCCTGTGACTATTTTATAACTACCAATTTGTACATCTTAATCCCTTCAACTTTTTTCATCAGTTCCCTAACCCCCATCTCCCTTCTGACAACCATCAGTTTGTTCTCCGTATCTATGTGTCTGTTTCTATTTTGTTTGTTCATTTTATTTATTTTTTTAAGGTTCCACATATAAGTGAAATCATGTTACTTGTTTTTCTGTGTCTGACTTATTTCACTTAGCATAATACTGTCTAGACCCATCCATGTTGTCACAAATGGTAAGATTTCATTCTTTTTTATGGCTGAGTAATATTCCACTTATATATGTGCCACATCTTCTTTATCCAGCTGTCTATTAAAGGACACTTAGCTCTGTCTTGACTATTATAAATAACTAGTGGCCTGGTGCACAAAATTCGTGCATGGAGTGGGGGTGGGGGTGGTGTCCCTCAGACCAACCTGCACCCTTTACTATCTGGGACCCCTTGAGGGCAGTCCGACATCCCTTTCACAATCCAGAACTGCTGGCTCCCAACCTCTTGCCTGCTGATTGCCCCTAACTACTCTTCTGCCAGCCTGATCAACGCCTAATTGCTCCTGTGCTAGCCTGATTGCCCCTAACTGTCCTCCCCCTGCCAGGATGGTCCCCCCCAACTGTCCTCCCCTACAGGCCTGGGTACCCCCCCACTGTCCTCCCCTGCAGGCCTGGGTCCCCCACCAACTGTCCTCCCCTACAGGCCTGGGTACCCCCCAACTGTTCTCCCCTGCAGGCCTGGGTCCCTCCCAACTTCCCTCCCTTGCTGGCCATCTTGTGGTGGCCATCTTTGACCACATGGGGACAGCCATCTTTGATCACATGGGGGCAGCCTTGTGACCATTCTTGTGATGGTCAATTTGCATATTACTCTTTTATTAGATAGGATGCTACAATGAATGAAGGGGTGCATGTATCTTTCCAAGTTACTGTTTTGGATTTCTTTGAATCAATACCCAGAATTCTGATGCAGGATCTCAGAACCCTTAGGGAGGTACTTGGCAATGGAGACTGTGGGCTGGCAGCTCTCAATGCAGTGACAACTCTATTGCTGACATGGGTGACACATGAGCAGGAAAGAGGCTGGTAGAATCTTCAGCTATGCAGCTCCTGGGGAGGGAACACTGGCCATTTTGTACTTGAGGGTCAGCCTTTGGTGAGTTTGGAGCTCCGTATCTGGACCTTAGTTTTCTCTTCTCCAGAACCATTCCTTCTTGCCTTAGGCACCATCTTTGGGAATTGGGCCACACCATATTCTCCTTCCTGTCTAACCTGGCTCTACAAGGGGATGGATGCTACAACACTACACTGAACTGGCTTATTACAACCTAGGGAGTAAGTTACACACTCTGTTGGAGAAGGTGGAGGTGGAAGGAAAGATGCTGATGGTCCCTTTGACAGTTCATCAGTGTGCACTGACAATGTCAGACTGAGCAGGGAGAAGTGGTGGTGAGGAAGGTGGGATGGGGGAAGAGGACTGAGTGACTCAGGAGCTGGAACTCCTGCATCCTTATCCTCTCTCAGCTACTAATTTTCTGCGGGGCACAGACCAGCCTTTAGCTCTCAGGGTTTCTGTTTGCTCTTCCAAAACGCAGAACCCCCACTGGTGAACTCAGCGTTTTCTTTTCTCTTGCGCTTGACTTCTCTAAGCAATGCTTTTGTTGTTTATTTCCTTCTATTCCACATTCTCCTCTTCTCCAGCTTTATTTCCCATTTTCTAGAGACTGCTGATGAATAGTGCTTTTTTTTTTTTTTTTTTTTTTTTTTAAAAAACTGTTTAAAATTTGTGGGCTCCTCCACTGATGGTCTCTTCAGTCAGTTGTTTATTGCTTCACCTGTTTACAAAAACCAAGTGAACTTCTGATCAAACTGTAAGGCTTTGTCTCTAGGACAGGGAGCAGTACATTCCTCCAAAGCACAATCAGAGGTTTTAGGTGACTTGGCCAAGGTGTTACAACTGTAATCCAGGACACAAAATCAGGTTGAAAGGCTGCAGAACCTAAACTCTTAACCATCCCACTCTTCTGCCTCTTGGGCATGACAATGCAGTAAAAGGGTTAGGGAATACCTGGGAAAGTATCAACAGAGGGCAGGATGGTAATGCCCATCATGCTGAGGAATCTGGACATGGATCTAGTTGGGTGTCTTTGGGCCATTTCATCAAGCTCTAGCTCTCTGCCTCATTCCCTCTATCTGCTCTCACATGCTTTCTAGACCGCAGGAAAATGTGAGTGTCCCTGAAAGGTCAGCAGATAGCAGGGACCAGCCTTAAGGCTGTCCTTCTCCTTGCAAGATTAACGAGTACTCCTGTTAAACTTCCCCATCCACTCCAGCTCAGTGTGTTTCCCTTTCACATTAAGCTAAAACTCAGACACATTTTTATCTTCCTTTCACCTTGAGCTTCTATTAGCAGTAGCTCCTACTGCCTTAGATCTCAGTTGTTTTCTTCTTTCCCCCATATCACCCTAACTCCCATAAGACTCAAATAGGGAGTTAATGCATCGAAACAGATATGCAAGGCACCCAGGAGAGTTCACAACTTTAAAAGATCTTCTTAAAATTTAGAATAAAATGAAAAAGCAAAACAACACTTCCTGATTTTATCCTATTTGTAAGTTTGGATTTTCTGAAATCAGGACTCCTTTCTAAATCAGATTGCATTTGTGTTATGAGAAAAATATGATTGAGGAAAAAATCCTATAAATAGCGTGAAAAGATATTCAAGAGTCATTTGTAGGAATCCTATCTTCTCTCCTGACTATAACTTAAACCTGCAATGTTCAATTCCTTAAATTGCTTCCAATTTATATATTGAAAACGGAGCCCAGACACACTCCATTATATTCCTTTCCAAATTTGGATTCATCTAGTCTCCATTCTGGACTCACACTAAATTGGGTCTCTTAGCTCTGCCTCCCTTGGGCACACAGCAATCACATAATTTCTCTGGTGGGCTTCACAGATGTGGCTGGAGGGCCCTGGACATGGATGGCTGCCCCACTTTCAACAATTATCTGCATGTGGTTTACCCTGTGTCCTGTCATTGGTGGAATGTGGACACAAGCGAATAAAAAACAGATTGGATTGGCCTCATCTTGCCTCTCCCCAAAGGCACAGAGGGCTTACTAAGATGATTTTTATCTCACATGGCAAGAGAATTGCCAGAAAGAGACCTTCAGCAGAGCCTCTGAGGGACTTAACGCCATGATCAGCAGGAAAGCTATAAAAATGGAAGAATAAAATAAAAAGAGGCCAGACAGTATAAGCAGGGAGTCTCAAGATAGTGCTAGATGAAGATGTAAGACATTGAAGATGGGTGGTCACATTAAAGAATAGGTAAAATGGAACATATGGACCATGAGCTATAGTACAAAGAGAAGGTAATTCTTCTAATATCTAAATGCTTATGCTACTAGGTGTCTGTTTGACAGGTATAGTATTTTGTACTGAAGTTTCTCACATTCTAATCTCTCCCTGTAAACCACTCTCCACATACATACATGAAATAAAAAGAGAAAAAGATTTGACTCTTCACTAATATTTGTCCCTTTTCTTTGCTGTCTCTGGAGTTTCCACTTTAGGCAGCTGATTCTCCAATACTCAGCAATGTGCAATCAGGGGTTAGATGACACTACTACTTCTGCTACTACTACTACTACTGATAACAATAGCAGCTAAGATAATTGAGTGCTTACCTGCATCCTTATCCAGAACCAGGCACAGTTCTAAGCATTTTTAAAGTATGAACTCCTTAATTCTCATAGTAACTTCCTCACCGGACTAACTGCTTACCTTATATAAAAGCAAGTGGAAGTATAAACAGTCTCTATTACATGCCCAAGGTTATGTAGCTCATAAGGGAAAACATTCTCGAGAAGTTGGAGGACAGATCAGAAAACTGAGGCAACTAAGCTCAGTCAGTTCACATAATACAGGCCTGGGAATGGTGATGGAAGAAGAAGAGAAAAAGGCAAATGGACTTGTAATTGAGAAAGACTTTGGGGTTCCCAGAGCAACAGCATGCGGGAAAGAATTAAGGAGAGAAAAGATGCTTGTCCAAAATATTGCTATAGATTATGAATTGGATAAGATTTACTGCTCTTCAAAGGACACAAGTAAACATTGAGCTCCCTTTTATAGTACTCTGTGAGTTTGCCTGGGTTCTCAGATCACAGATCCGTACAGACTAGGACATAAGAGGACCCTGTTTTATGGGTTACACATCTAAAGTGCTTTATGATTTCATATATGTGCTCTCACCATTTAAGAACAATAACCTTATGAAGATAAAACGTGATGATGTGGATTTTTAGGGGTGAGTAAGGGGCCTCCAAATAGCTTAGAAAAGATATGGCTCCTCTTATAACTATGAAATCAACGAGCATTGGTTTCACTCACTTAAGAAATACTTATGGAGCATGTACTATGTTGCAGAAACTTCTACACAACGAGATGTGGCAGTGAACACAATAAACATCTGGGCCTGGCTTCCATTTTATAAAGAGAAAAAGAAAATAAGCAACTAAACATTTACCATAATATCAGTGCATAGCTGACCCAGGGGTTCTGAGCAAAGATTTGCAAAGTCATCCTAAGAAAATTGGATATCTACCAGCCCAGCAAGCTTCCACTTTCACCTATAGCACTGAATGCATCACTCACCAGGAAGGGAGAAGTTGAGGAGCTGTAGAGAAAGGAATGGAAAGGGGAAAATTGCAGGAGCCCAATATCAGTGAGCCCACAAAACCCCACTTTGTCTTAGCTATATGACTTTGAGCTAATTATTCACTTGTATCTCAGTTTCCTCAACTATAATAATACTGCCTATAAATTACCTTTTGGGTATGCATTAAATAAGGCAATATCTATAAGTTGTTTATGATAGTGACTCCAATAAATGTTGCTGCTATCAATATTATCACAGTGTCTCTACTGATGAAACTGCTGGGCCAAGGAGAATCGGTGACAATGATTAAATTGATGACAAGAATCCGGCTTGGTGACAATGGCCTTTCCTGTTGATAAGAAGCCTCAAACACTTAAATTGAGGGCCACTATGGAGTTCAACACAGAGAGAAAAATGCCTTCCAGGGATAGAATCAGGTTGTCTGTACATTCGAAAGTCTTCTTGTTTAATTTTCTTATTATCAAAAAGAAGCATTAGTAATTATTATCAAGCACTAACAGGCTATCAGCACTAAACCAATATTTTGGAGAATGCGAAGTAAACAATAGCAAAAGGCCAAACTTACTGCCTCAAGGAGCTTACTGCCTAGCTGGGAAGTGAGAGCTACATAAACTTGCATCAAAAACCCCAGAGCAGAGCCAGATAAGGGCAAGCTGTGGGGTGCTCCCTAAGTACTATGGAGGATAAGACAAATTTTTCCTTGAGAGAAGGCTGAGTCATTAAAGAAAGAAGAGAACACACTTTTGTGGAGCTTCTATATGCCAGCCACTAAAATACGCATTCTCATTTACTTCCCTCATTTGCTCCCTTGGGATAGATTCTCAAGCCCATGTTATGGATGAGAAAACTAAGCTTCAGAGAAGGTGAACAACTTGTTCAAAGTTCGTTATCCAGCTATGCAGAGACTGCCCCAGGATACAAATTCATGTTTGACCTCAGACTCTGTAATTTTCCTTATGACAAAGAGGCAGTATTGGGTTACAGTTAGGAGTATGGTGAGATCTGGGTACAGAGTTGGGATTGAATTTATCTAACTATGATTTGGGTAAGTTATTTTATCTTTTTGTGCCTGTTTCATGACAATATCTGTCTCACAACATTGTTGAAAATTAAATGACATAATCCTTGTGGAGCTCAATAAGCACTGGCTGTGATGGCTGTGACATGAAATAAGATGATGCCACTATTTCCTCCTTAAGGCTGCTGCCCTAAGACAACTCTAAAGATGAGAAGACTAGAACCCTTAGGTAGAAGAGGTACCTTGAGAAGGGAGGGAAAGTAGCCATTGTGGGAAAGACTGAGGCAAGCGCCTGGGCAAAAGCTCCACAGGGTCCAGCCAATCCTACCCGCCACCTACCTAGTTTCCTTTGGTAGCTGTGTTGCTCAGTCTGGGTTCCTGAGGAACCTAATGGTCTTAAGAGCACAAGCTGTCATTGCTCCACTTGTGTGTGATCTGCACTCATCATCTTTTAACCCTGTTGTGCTCTGCCTAAGGGCTCACTTTGGTTGCAGGAGCAGGCTGGGCTCCTACAAAGAGAAGGCCTGACATAGGAGTATGCATCCCCTAGCTCTCTTCCTTCCTGGAGCAGGACATGTCTGAAGCATGTTCTTCAGTATGTGTCAGAGGTCCCCTGTAGAATTGAACTCCAGTGCCCACACAGTAAACTGCTTATTAACACATCTTCTACTGGTTCCCTTTCCTTTCTCACTTCCCTACTTACGTTTTCTGAGATCACTCAAATCCTAGTTTCAGGTTCTGCTTCAGGGGTAGCCTGGCTCACTAAACCAATGCTCTGGAGAATGCAAGGTACACAAGGTAAACATGCCCAGGCTGCAGCACACAGTTCCAGGGTAGGTTCCTCCATTGTCCCTCTCTTACTTCCTCTTCCCACAGGGATTTATAATGATAGCTTTGGAGCTTTTGAATAGAGCTTATTACCAATATCCAGTCTGCTTGTAACAGACTGAAACTAAATTGATGTCACCAGCCAGTTTTTCACAAATGCCTTATTCTCACTGCCCCCAGCTCCTCCACCACCCTGACCACCTGCTCCCTAGGTTACCCTAGGTTACCTTAATGCTCTTCTCACGGTAATATCTCTAAACTAAGGAGTGCTTAAGCTGAGCCTTTAGGGGAAAAAAGAGCCAGATTTCCTGTATCATCAAAAATTTATGCTAAACCATCCTTTAATGAAATGACTCACTGAGAAAGGGAACTTTACTGTAACAGTTTAAGATATATCTTGGGGGAAGAGAAAAAAGTCATATTATCTCATTAGCTGATTCAACTAAGTACTTGAAGAAGTCTCTCATGTTGCCAACGAAATTTGAGCAAAGTATAAAGTAGGTCGTTGTAAAGTCCTATCAGATATCATTGGTCCTTTTAAAAGTACTTATTAGAGTGCCTATTATGTGTTTTGATAGGCACTGATCTAGGTAAAGTGGATGGAGTAGCGAAAATAAACAAAGAACAACAAAAATACTCATGAAGTCTCTGCCCTCATGAACTTCACATTCTATAGTGGCTATCTATTGCTCCGTAAAAAATGGCACCAAAATTTAATAGCTTAAAGCAATAGCCATTTGCTCTAACTTCTGTAGGTGAGCAATTTGGGCTGGGCTCAGCTGGGCTGTTCTTCTGCTTGTCTCATCTGAGGTCACTCATTGTCACTTGTCTCAACTGCAGTCATTTGGTGCTTCAGCAGGGCAGTATGGTCTATGATGGCCTGACTCCTCCCATCTGGCAGGTGACGCTGCTGATCAACTAGGAGGTCTCCACTGGAACAGCTTATGTCTGCTCCACAGCAGGCTTGCCTCAGAAGTTCTACAATGTCATGTCTACAATAGTCTATTGGTCAAAACCAGTTACATGGCCACACCTGATGTAAGGTGTACTCCATCTCATTGTAGGAGAAGCTTCAAAGATACATTGCAGATGGCATGGATATAGTTTGGGGAAGAATTGTGGCCATTAAAAAAATCTACTGGCCCAGCCAGCTTAGCTCAGTGGTTGAGTGCCGACCTATGAACCAGGAGGACACAGTTCTATTCTTGGTCAGGGCATATACCTAGGTTGCAGGCTTGATCCTCAGTGGGAGGAAATGAAGGAGGCAGCTGATCAATGATTCTCTTTTATCACTGACATTTCTATCTCTCTCCTTTTCCCTTCTTCTATGAAATCAATAAAATAATAAAAAAAAAAGACTGTAGCCCTAGCCAATTTGGCTCAGTGGATAGAGTGTCAGCCTGCGGACTGAAGGGTCCCAGGTTCGATTCTGGTCAAAGGCATTACCTTGGTTTCGGGCACATCCCCAGTGAGGGGTGTGCAGGAGGCAGCTGATTGATGCTTCTCTCTCATCGATGTTTCTAACTATCTCTCTCCCTTCTTCTCTTTAAAAAATCAATAAAATATATTTTAAAAAATGACTGTATATTTGAATAGTTGAGACAAACAGCAAATATATAACAAGGCTTAGGCAGAAGTTCTCAGCCCTGTTTCCACATAAGAATTATGTGGAGAGCTTTTAAAAATATATCAGATCCTATGCCGCAGACCAATTAAATCGAGGGTTGGAACTTCCGACTCCACATGATTGATCAGCTCCCCGAGGGGTTTTAATGTGCGGTTAACTTTGAGTCACTGGTGAAAGTGCATTGAAGGGAAAATTGAGAGTGTCAGGGAGTCTAGAGCAGTGAGAGAGTTGGGTAAGATGTGGGAGTCAGGGAAAGACTCTGAAGAGGGAGCACTTGAGCTAAAGCCTAAATAAAACAAGCGAGCCCAAGAGCCTTGGGGCTGTGGGAAGAGGAAAGGGAGGGGCAAGTGAGAAAAAATACCCTGAGGCCAGAGGTGGAGAAGGTGCTGGGGCAGAAGGAGCAGATGTGGTAGAAGACCCCTTGGAAGAAAGATCCAGACCACAGAGATGGTGCCTGGGAGGAAATGTTCTGTCCCGTTGCCTAGAGTCAGGGCCTTACACTTTGATAGTCACTTCACTTGGTTTTTGTAAAGAGGCCAAACAATAAAGAGCGGACTGAATAGGTGATCTGTGGATGATCTTTAAAAAGTTGCTTTTTTTTTTTTTTTTTAAAAAAGAATTCACTCTTCAACAGCAGTGTCTAGGAAAAGGAAAACAAAGCTGGAGAAGAGGAGAATGTGGAATGGAAGGAAATAAACAACAAAAGCATTGCTTCAGAGAAGTCAAGTGCAGGGGAAAAGAAAAGCTGAGTTCACCAGTGGGGGTTCTGCATTTTGGAAGCACAAACAGAAGCCCTGAGAGGCAAGGCTGGTCTGTGCCCCACAGTTAATTAGTAGCTGAGAGAGGAGAAGGATGCAGGGGTTCCAGCTCCTGGGTCACTCAGTCCCCTTCCCTCCTCCCTGATCCGTCTATCCTTGTCAGTACACACTGTTGAACTACCAGAAAGATCATCATCATTTCCTAAATAAGGAAACTTTCGCCAAGTGTGGCTCAGTGGGTGAGCATCGACCTGTGAACCAGGAGGTCGTGGTTCCATTCCTGATCAGCACAAATGCCTGAGTTGCGGGCTTGGTTCCCAGCAGGGGACATGCAGGAGGCAGCCAATAGATGATTCTCTCTCATCATTGATATCTCTCTCTCTCCCTCTTCCTTCTTCTCTGGGATCAATAAAAATACATATACAGATAAAAAAAAATAAGTAAGCTTACAGAAGAAGAAGGCATAAAAGATATTGGTCTTCAAAAGGTGTAAAACACAAAACAGTGTGGTATTATGAAAAACTTCCGGCTGCAAACTTCTTAAAGGCCAGGACCATGTTCTCAGAACACACATAAGTAACTGGCAGCAAGCATGAGGGGAAACGCTGTTCATCTGAAGTGTGAGTTAGGAGTGGAAGGAAATGTGTGTAGAGTATCTCGCCCCATCTTCATAACCATGCAGTCAGTGCTGGGTCCAGCCTTTCCTCCTCTGCTTTCCAGCTCTGCCACTGAATGGGTTACTTCATCTCCTTCTGTCTCAGTGTCTTCTTCTGGGAAATCCCACCCGTGAAAGCAATTCAAATAGCCAGGCGCTAAATTTTAAAGAAGAAATGAAGTTTCCCGGTATCTCAAAGTCACTATCATTGGTAGGAAGCTGTGGGAATCAGAAAACCAGATGAAGGAAAACATATTCCTTGCTGACAGGTCAACACAGGCTATCAGGCCAGATCAGGAGCAGGTTTGCATATTTCATCAACTGATTTCTCACTGTTTTATTATTTTAAAAAAGGCACATTTCTCCAGGTCAAGGAGAGCAAAGCCATGTATCCCTTTCCATCCTGGTGCCCAACTGGGGAGCTTCAGACTACCTCATGCTCTGGGGACCAGACTGGGGCTTCTGGCACCAGCAGTGGTAGTAGACTGCAGGCTTTAGGCAGCTCAAAGGCAGCCCGAGCCAGCCATGCAGCCAGGCAATAAGGAAGGGATTACAGGGATTGATGGGGGTGTGCAGAGAAGGCCTCTAGCAGAACAAAGTGGAGTCTAGAGGCCTCACCAGGCCATGCAGAACATTTCACATTAGTGATCCAGGTCAAACAGGGCTGCCAAGGTTTGCTGCTGCTATGGCTGTGCCAGCACAGAGGAAATAAGCTTGGCTTGCTGGCTCTGCATCCAGCAGCGCATCCCCTCCCAACCTGTGGGGTTGATGAACCCTAAAGTTTCCACTGCTCTGGCAGACAGGCCAACAAATTCTTCCCTTGCTGGACGGGGATGCCCTCAGGCGAATTGCATCCCTGGTATCTCATCATAGGTGACATCTACAAGAAGATTGCACGTTGACTCAGAGAGCTTTCTCCCACTTTGGAACTTAAAAGACGGGTCAGAAAAGCCTTTCTTGGTCTCAGAATATGTTTGAAGCTTCACAGATGGGATATCTTGGCCTCACAGTTGCTCGTTAGGCATTTGCCTTCTTTGGAATAAGCCACAGAGCAGCTTGGCTTTAAAAGGGCAGCCAAGGCCTGGTGGAGAGGCTCTTCCAGATGGTGGCAGAGCTGTCGTCAGCAATCCCAGTGTGGCACTCTGGTGGCTCAAGCAGCTTGGATGTGCCGGATCACAAAGCATCAAGAACCCAACTTTTCCTTGTCTCTGCTCTCTGGAAAGTCTGGATGTTTCTCTATTAGGATGGAGGAGCCTCTCATATGAAGCCCTCTGAGGCTACTATAGGGAGAATGGAATAATAGACTTCCTTCATCAGATGGTCCAACAACATTTATAGAAGGTTAACAGGAAAAACCATCTTCAATGAGGGAGGAAACATTCCTGATCAGCTTCACAGCTTCCTTGGCCTTTGGATCCGCTCTCTGAGGTGTTTCCCTTAGTCCCAGGGCTCAGCTCAGCAGAACTTGGCCACTTGAGTTCAGAATTTTTCTTCCCTAACCTCTCTCACACTTTGAGTCACCAGTGAAGAACCTCAACACTCATACTCCCAAACCTCCTTCCTCCAGGAAATGGCTCTCCCACATTTCCTTGAGGCTTGTTCTGAAGGAACAGTTAATTCACACTTGGCATCCTTAATCATGTTTGTCTAACTTAGGGGGTTGAGTAAGGTGACCAGATTTAAAGCGGTACACCATGGACGAGGGGGAGGGGTGTTCTTTTTTTATTATTATTACTTAAAATATTACAAAGAGTAATCGGGACGTTTTAAAAACGTCGCGGGACGCGGGACGAACTGTTAAAAATCGGGACTGTCCCACCAAAAGCGGGACATCTGGTCACCTTAGCCGGTTGAGGCAACATAGGGAATAGGTAGGGAATGAACTTGGAGCTTATGGAGAGTGGTGAGAATCCTGGTCCTGCCACTTCCAAACCATACGTCTTGGGCAAATCACTCCAGGCGAAAATAGAAAAGACTCATGCACTTCATAGGTTGTTGTGAGGATCAAATGAGATGTTCCGGAGAGAGAAGAAAAAAGAAGTGAAGAGAGGAGACAGGCTCAGAGAGATAGTACTTAAGTGCCTGGTTGGTAGTGTTTGATAGGATGGATCCATTATTTATTCCAATAGAAAATTCTCATGTGCACAAATAAAATTTTCAAAGGTTGTAAACAATTGTAAGAGGACTTTGTGTTAAGAATCCTGACAATACATGATCGGATCCAACGACTTTATTTTTTTGGATTAGGAAAATCTAGGCAAGCCCAAGAGAGGTGACTTCCCTGTGGTCACTCAGTCACTTAGGAGCAGAGCTAAAGTTAAGAACTGCGCTCCCTGACTCCAATGCCCTCTTCCTGACCATTTGCCTTAGAAGGAGGCAAGAGGCCTCATGGTATCAGCTACCATCTGCTAAATAAGAGTGGCTGGCAAGAGATTCACCTTGCATGGCAGGGAACGGAAAATTGCTCAATTAATTTCCTAGTAGACAGTGGTGAAAAGCTCATTCAGGAGAAAAATGGGAGTGTGAGGATGATCAATCTGATGCCACCCTGATGTACCTAACAACGCTCACAGAGGATGGCCTCCTCAGTGTAATGAGCTTTCAGTTCCTGGGCACCATTTGTGCTGGGTATCTCCTATTCGTCACTCCAGATCTGCTCTCCATTGTCCCCTCCCTGCTCTCTGTCTCCAGAGGCTGACCGAGGTGGACCACACCACAGGCTTCCTCTGTTTTTGGACTGTGGTTTAGTTCAGCCAATGAGAAGTTCCAGCATGACATTAAAGGGAAGAAGGGAAGTGAGGATAGTGAATTACTTCCCTTCTCTCCCTGTGAGCTCATGTCCATCGAGTCACGTCACTCGCTGCTCCTCACATGATGGTCTGTTCTAGATGACTATCTGCTTCAGGATTTACACAATCCTCCCTCCCCTTGTCCATTTGAGCTTAGAGGTGCTGCCTCTCTTTTTTATTAACCTTGGGATGTTGTACCATCCTTTGCCATTTTCCTATGCCCCACCCACATCTTCGTAAATAATTCTTAGTAGATTATTTTCATCTTTGCATCTTAAATTTGCTGAAATTTCTAGATGCTGTTGATGCATGAACAATTTTCTTGTTTTTTATTTTGTGGATCAGTGTGAATTCAATACACCTGTGCAACTGTGCAAGACGTTTCAAAGGGGGAAAAATATTCTGATGCACTGGGTGGGGAGAAAGGATTGAATAGAACCTTGATTGCTCCCATTGCAGAATGTCTCATCTGGCATTCTGCTGCTCTTAGTTCCTCTAAATGTACTTATGCTGTGAATTTTCTTCCAACTTATTGTTCATAAATACTTGAAGAAAAGCAATAAACTCAGAAATCCCTTTTAACCATTCCCTGTTGTTGGTGTTTGACAGCCCAAATTTGTTCCTGTGATGTTCTCTGGGATTGAGGCACAGTTAGAATGAAGAGGTTGAAGGCCATGTGATGGACAGGCAGTGCCCATTCTCTGTGCCGCATCTCTGAGTAACACCCTAGCGAGCATTTAAATGCCCTCTCTCTGATTCCTTGTAGGTTTAAGTTTATCTCATTCTGGGAACTCAGGCTGAGTATTATTAAAATTTGAAAGAAAAGAAAAGCAACTGATTCTCCCAATGAATAGTTTTTTAAAAATTAAAATTACGATGCTAATGAAAGAAGCTATGGCATTCCACAAAGATAAGTTGTAGATATTCTCGGAAAGAGAAAGAAAAAACAAGGCTAAGTCTAGGCACTCCTGTAGGAAAAGCCAAGAATTATAACTTTGATTGACTCGGTGCCTAAAAACTGGTTCATACATACTCTTCTGGATGAACACAAAATAAACTCCTGGCATGCCTGAAGTTTCTAAGATTGAGATGGTAGCTGGGTATATGATTGATGGAGATGTAAGAAATTAGAGGTTGGGAAACCGCTTTGATGGGGATTACAATACACTAGGTGGGGACAAATGTGATTACAGAAATGGATTTTCTATGGAGATGCCCTATGCAGGCTTGGCAACTGTCAGAATCTGAGTGAGAAAGAAATAAGAGTATGTGACTGTGACTAAGTGTCTAATTATGTAGAAGTGATTTACAGGGAGGGTTTCAGTATGGAGAGACATGTAATAATGTGTGTCCCATTCCAGTTTGCAGCTAAGACAGACACACGAATGAAGATGAATTAGTTAAAACATAAACACATTTCCAGAGCTTCTATACTGATCTATGTTTATCAGTCTCTTTAGTACATAATTCATGAATGCCCCTCCTGCAACAAGAATTTTCTAGCCATAGAAACAGGTCTTACTTTTAGAATACAAGCAATTAGAATATGAGCAATTGTAGAAAAATTGTAGACAAAAAGGCAATGTCTTCTATGCTCTTATCACGAAATATTACAGTGTCAGGCGTACAAAAAGTGATGATGCATGGATGAATCACCCTGATAGACAACTTATAAAACAATAGGCCTCCCCTAGCCAGTTTGGCTCAGTGGATAGAGCGTCAGCCTACAGACTCAAGGGTCCCAGGTTCAATTTCCATCAAGGGCATGTACCTTGGTTGTGGGCACATCCCCAGTAGGGGGCGTGCAAGAGGCAGCTGATCAATGTTTCTCTCTCATTGATGTTTCTAACTCTCTACCCCTCTCCCTTCCTCTCTGTAAAAAATCAATAAAATATATTAAAAAAAAATAAAACAATAGGCCATATACACAACACAGCTAGCTAGCGAGAATGGTGAGACATGGGGAAGAGAGTATCTCTAGGGTCAGAAAGGTAACCATCAGGTCTGTTTGGACAGAGCCAGGAGAGTTCTAGAAAAGAGTCATTACAATGGTGGAAAGGGGATTCTGAGGGTATTGAGAATAGTGCCTGGTGAGGCTTGGGCAATGCTGACATCAGGATCTTTAACGCTGCACAGAGCTGAAGTGGTGAGAGAGTGAAGCATAGTTGGAAAGGACACAACTGAGGTCAGTTCTAGTGATTTTACTCAAGTGGGAATGGTTTTTACATCTGTGGCTTGGTGGGAAGACAACTTGGGATATTAAGGAATGATAGAATATGTTAATTAGGGATCTCTTCACAAAGTGCTCTTGGGAGCTCCTTAAAAGGACATGACTGAAGATTGGGAAACTTTCTAAAATTAATTATTTTCTATCACTATTTGTGAGACTAAAGTTTCCCCCACATGTTTGCTTTTTAAAAAATCTTTATTGTTGAAAGTCTTACAGATGTCCCCCCTTTTCTCTATTAAGCCCCTCCCCTCTGCTTCTGTCCCCTTCCCGGGTCTTCAGCATTCTATTACCTGGGTCCATGGGTTATGCATATTTGCATATAAGTTCCTTTAAAAAATATATTTTATTGATTTTTTTACAGAGAGGAAGGGAGAGGGATAGAGAGTTAGAAACATCGATGAGAGAGAAACATCCATCAGCTGCCTCCTTCACATTCCCTACTGGGAATGTGCCCACAACCAATGTACATGCCCTTGACCGGAACTGAACCTGGGACCCTTCAGTCCGCAGGCTGACGCTCTATCCACTGAGCCAAACCGGTTAGGGCTGCATATAAGTTCTTTAGTTAATCTCTTCCTACACTCCGCCCTTCCCTCTGAGATTTGTAGGTTACAAAACAAAAACTTATGTACCTCTAGTACAAATATCATTTAGTGTGAAATATTAAAAGCATTTTTATTAAAATTAGGAATAAGAGAACAATGACTACTATGATTGCTACTATTTAATTTTATAATAGAGGTTCTAGACAATGAAATAAGATGTAGAAAATCTGTAATAACTACTATAAAGAAAGATATACAACTGAATTTTGGGGGAGTTATATGAAAATTTAAGTTTGTCAGGTAATCTTTAAATTTTCTGTTAAAACTCAAGAAAATTAAGCAAATGTGATGAATGTTACTAATCTATCACCTACTTATCTATTTCTGTATATTAGTAATAGTTATCTATATATATAAAACCCTAATATGCAAATAGACCGAATGGCAGAATAACTGAACAACTGGTTGCTATGACGTGTGCTGACCACCAGGGGGTGCGCACAGAAGGTGGTGGGCATCAGCAGCAGGTAGCAGAGCACAGAACATGGTAGAACATGGTGGAATGGTGGAGCAGGTGAACAAGGGCACCAGACCAAGGTGGGGCGCCAGTCGCTGTCATCAGGGCAAGCCTCTGGTGATTACCAAAATTTTTTTGCTTCCGTGCTCTGCGGTCCACCTAGTGCTCGCATCTGCTGCTGGTGCTGATCCCACTTGCACCTACTGCTGGTGCTGGCCTCGATCACTTGGCACCATTAGTGGGTGCAAGTGGTGACTGCTGGCCCT
This sequence comes from Murina feae, assembly GCA_004026665.1. Taxonomy (NCBI): domain Eukaryota; kingdom Metazoa; phylum Chordata; class Mammalia; order Chiroptera; family Vespertilionidae; genus Murina; species Murina feae. The sequence goes on from PVJC01013859.1 coordinate 34,127, forward strand.
GATAATCCCTGAGGGCTTCTCTACCTCTTCTTGCTCCTGAGGGGCGATCGGGGCAGGAGCCACCACTTGCACCTGCTGCTGGCACTGGCCCCAATTGCTCCACGCCATCAGTAGATGCGAGTGGGGCTGGTGCCATCAGTACAAGGGAGTGGTGGCAGTGGGAGCAGGGCTGCCAACAGACAGTGGACCAGGGGCCACAGCAGGAGGGCCAAGAGAATGCAGAGGATGGGCCAAAACCTGCCCCTGTGCCCACTGCAGCCTTGCCACCCACAGTTCCTTTCAAGGTGCACAAATTCATGCACTGGGCCGCTAGTAAAATATAATATTCTCATATGTACATAAAGGAAACTATAAAACTTATTGAGGGACAGAAATAAAAACTAGATAAAATAGAAATATGCCATGTTTGTATTTAGAAAGACTCATACATTCTTCAATAAATTAATAATAAATTTAATGTATTCCCAATCAAATTTATATGAAACTTAACAAATGAATTCTAAAATCCTTGTGAAATAGAAGATGTATAAGAATAAATCATTTTTTTAATAAAATGAAAACAATAATGGGGGTATGTCTTGTTAGACATCAAAATATTCTATAAAGCTCTGCTAATGAATAATGTGTGGTGTTGGGACAAAAATAGATAAAAAAAATAAGATCAGTAGAACTTGAAAGAATACAGAGATAAACCAGAGATTAGTATGTTCTAGAGATAGCATTTTGCATAACTGAAGAAAGAACTAGAGGCAATTGTCTAGGCATCTAAAAAAATTAGATCCATATATAAAACAGTATACGAAATTAATTCCAAATAAATTAAAGATAAAAATGTGAAAAATCAACATTATAAAAGCAGAAAATATAGGAAATAATTAAAAATAAATATTGGGGCAGGTGTGATTTTAATTTAGACACAGAAGTTGATTAATTTGACTATACACAATGACCTAACAAAAAACATAAACTACATTAAAATACAATAAAGTATATATTGCCAAAATTTTCTTGCAGTCTAGCAGGTAAATACTTAAAATATATAAAGAGTTTCTATTAATCAATAAGACGAAAGATAAAGAGGCAAATAAACATGTGCAGGTAATTCACAGAAAAAGAAATGCAAATGGACAGAAATATATGACAACCTATGAAACTTCATTTATAGTGAGAGCAACACAAATTAAACAGCAATGAACTATAAGTTTCCCCCCCACAGATTTGGAAGCAAGGATGAAGAAGTAGGATAGGGAAGGATGAGGATGATGGAGATTTCTGCAGACCACTATTGGTGCTGACATTGACTGAAACAGCCCCTTATGGAGAAACATTTCACAATGTTTATCGAAATGTAACCTGTATATTATCTTTGGCAATTCTAACTCTAAATATTATCCTAGAAAAATACTCCTGTGTATACATACTGCAGTGTACACATTGCAATATTGTTTATTATAGTGACTAAGTACAACTAAATGTTCACAGGAGGGTATAGTTAAATAAAGCATCCCACATCCATTCTATTGAATATTATGCAACAATGAAAAATAATGGGGGGGGTATGTATAGTCATAGATCTTTAAGACATCTGCTGTCATTTGAAAAAAAAGCAATTTATAAAACACCACATAACATAATCCTTTCTATATAAAAGCAAGAAAACAAAACAAAAATATCCTATATAATAAAAGAGTAATATGCAAATTGACCCTAATAGTGGAACCACTGGGAATGACTGGTCACTATAAGACACACTGACCACAAGGGGGCAGATGCTCAATGCAGGAGCTGCTCCTGGTGGTCAGTGCACTCCCACAGGGGGAGCTCTGCTCAGCCACAAGCCAGGCTGACGGCTGCCAGTACAGCAGTGGTGGTGGGAGACTCTCCTGCCTCCTCAGCAGCGCTAAAGATGTCCGACTGCAGCTAAGGCCTGCTCCCTACTGGCAATGGACATCCCCTGAGGACCCCCGGGCTGCCAGAGGGATGTGTGACTGCCAGCTTAGGCCCAATCCCCTGGGGAGCAGGCCTAAGCCAGCAGGTGGACATCTCCCGAGGGGTCCCAGATTGCAAGAAGGCACAGGCAGACCTGAAGGACTCCCCTGCCCCCAAGTGCACAAATTTTTGTGCACCAGGCCTCTAGTATAATTATAAATTTAAACATACATGCATGTAAATGTATAGAATAAGATCTGGACATCTAAACTAATAAAAGCGAAATAGTAAAATTAACCGTTTCTCCGAGACAGGGTAAGCCACGCCCACCAGCCAATCAGAGCGGCTGTATGCAAATTAGCCCAGCCAACATGGCGGCCGCCACTCACAGACCTGAGTAAACATTTAGGCAGCGTCTCTTGCAGCAGGAGTGAAAGCAATACTGTTTTCGGCCCTTGGGGGGCAGGCTCCGAAACATGTTTCAATGATGTAACAATCATAGAATCCTCAGGAGCTGAAGGGAACAGCAGCCTGGCCTGACTTACTAAGAGTAACAAAGTCTCATTATAGACGCTGCACTGCGAGGTGAAGCAGAGGAGGTTTCGTTACCTCAGCCCACCTCAGCTTAAAGGAACAGAAACCTGCGTCCAGCCAGCCTTGCTGGGACATTGGGTCAATGGGAGCTGTGGGCAGCCTTAAAGCCCCTCACCCAGCCTGGTCAGGCACGCCAGCAGGTGGACATCCCCCGAGGGCTCCCAGACTGCGAGAGGGCACAGGCCGGGCTGAGGGACCTCCCGAGTGCACAGAGCGGCTGCAGGGCAGGACAGCGCAGGACCCAGGACCCGTGAGTGGGAAACAGGCGGCAGGGTTGGAGGGCACTGGGAAGCGGGTAAGAGGCGGCGGGGGGAGGGGAGGTCTCATCCTGCTTGGTGGCTTCCTAGGCCCTTTGCAGGGCACCGGGGAGCGGGAAAGCAAGGCTGCAGGGGCCGGGGTCCTGCTTGGCAGCTCCCCAGACCCCTTGGCGGCACCGGGAAGGGGGAAAGGAAGGCAGCAGGGGACGGTGAGTGGGAAAGAGTTGGCGGCCTGCTTGGTGGCTTCCCAGGTCCCTTCCGGGGATCAGGGAGCAGGAAAAGGCTGGCCTGACCATGAGGCAGGGTTTTCCCTGCTTTCTGGTGGCTGGAGGAAGATGGGCAGTAGGCAAGCTTGGGAGGCAGGCCGCACCCAGCCCTGGCCACGCTCAAAAAAGAGAACAACATGC